>JAOUQT010007300.1:0-12351 GCA_025769995.1 Xyliphius kryptos | reverse complement strand
AAAACTGTGCTCTTATCCTGCTAACTGAACCTTCACACTCTGCTCTTATTGGTGCAATGTGACATTAATGAAGATTGATCAGCAGGCTGCTCCAATTTACCCATGAAACCTCCCCCCCCACACTAAAATGACACGTGTTTCAGTTTCATTGTCCAACCCCTGTATATTTAATAATTTAGAGGCGTGGCCTCTTGCATGTAGTCTTTATCATGTGATGGTGATTAAGTGCACAGTTGGTGCATTTCATTTTTTTCCTGAGACCACGGTCAACCTGCCTTTCACTGCTGACCATAACAATCACTGCAGCTTTAATTTAAATATGCAAAAATTAAAGTAAATGAATTACCCATCATTAGTATGCTGATATTTTTGTCCATGTAGTGCATTACATCTAGGCATATTATTGCTGGTGCACTTAATTCTCACAAAACAAAACTGAGGATAAACTGGCGACTCCAATGCAAATTTTCAAAACTCCAAAATGATATGAAAATTCAGTCTCGCTCTGAATAAATGCCCATGTCTGGGAGTGTTTTATATGAGCTGCGGATAATACACAAAGGACCCAATGAGCTATTTTTTTAAGGCCAAAGGCTGTATGAGTTATCAGTCATCACGTTTGTTCCAGTTTATTAATATACAATGAGTCGGGGGAATACCGATTACTCGCAGGCAAGCCAGGGAAGAGTTAAATGTACATGAATCTCTGTCTCAAGGGAAGTGACAATTGTCTGAAAATAATAGGCAGGCGGGTTGTGAATTTCTACATATTTATACCCATTGACCCGCAGCTTATTATGTGAAATGCATGAGTTGAATCTGTTCTGAGGAGGAATTCACAAAGAGATAATACCCAATGGCATATGTGCAATCTAAAAGTGATATGAAATCTAAAAGCAATCATGAGATATATGCAAGGTTGCCGACAATTCAGCTAAACAGCATTGGAGACCAATAACGTAATGACAGCTTTATCTCCCGAAGAGATTACTTTTTTTTTAGTTTTAGCTGATTTGGTAGAAACCGTCATCCTTGTGGATCAATGCGATAACCTTGGATGGAGGAAACAGAACTCAAAGCATGTCCAAGGCCCGCCATGCTCCGAATATACTGTATGAATTAAAATCGAGCTTCAGCTTCATTCGGATTTCTTTCGGAGCTTTAAAACGAGTCCAAACTTTCTTTCCCAATACTCCAACCATGTGCTTCCCCTTCCTCTTTTGCCACCGGCTGTGATCCGATTTAAACCATTTGGCAAAGATCTGTCTCTTTGGACCAACTCAGCCCAAGCCTCCAGCCAAAAATCAGCCACAAATGAAACCTGGAACCAAATGAAAGTGAGCAAATCGGCTGGAATCCTCCTCTGTTCCTCCACCATCCAGTCCTGCCAGAACACTAATAGAAATTACTCGGCCATGTCCGTCCACGCTGCATATGATATATTACAATCATTTACTTACATCAACTCTACTAGACACACCAGTCCTTAAAAAGCATTCTGCTAATGACCGTCTGCACGCTGATATAAAAGGCTCCTCAAAACCTAATTATATTCTAAAGTGCTGAACTGGCTAGCTTGAACTCTTACGATAATTACGCCAGACCAAGCAGCAGACCCATAACGGCAACCAGATCCGAGGGGATGAGCCGAACATGACAGTGGCCTGGGGAAAGCCGAACCTACCTCCTTTTAAAATAGTGCCAAACGCCAATGGGAGCTAAATGTAACCCAGCTGAATATTATCGTTTGCAATTATGGGTGGTCAGCAGTAAAGGTAACAGCTCAAATGTGTTTGGAAACGGGAGAGAAAGCTTTGCGAATGCTGTTGGAACATGTGCAGTTTAACCGACTATGCACCACCCTATTGAGATGCTCCGGTCAGGACACTTACAGTCTAGCTGAAGGGAAACTGGTATTTATTTGAAGTTCTAGCACTAGAACCACACACCAGGTGAGACAGGCTTAATAAAACATTTAGCAGCATGAGTTTGCTACTCGGGCGTTTCCGATCATCTTAGTATAAGATAATGTCACATAAACCTAAAAGAGCCTATTACTTTAAAGAGAACTGTGATTAAAAAAAACAAAAACTGGCCTGTTTTTTATTGCGTAAGCTCCTATTGTAGCCAAACATGTCCTGAGTCGTGTATGATGCATTGCAGTGAATGAAATTTAAGCCAGTATATAGCAGATAGGATGGAGGGGGCTGGGGTGAACTCATAAAAGTACTCTGGATGAATCATCATTGAGGTCTCAGACTCATTAACAGGATTTGCATGAAATAAGTAATCAATAGAAAGGCTAATGTCTCTCTCTCTCTCTCTCTCTTTAGCAGACATGGACGGTACCTCTAACCTGTAAAGAGCCTTTAAAATGAGGCTTTAAATGTGAATCCAAAGTCCAGGATGGATAAAGAGACAGTGTTGGACATTAATTCTGCCCAGCATGTTAAAATATGTGTTTTAATACTTTAATTCATATGTATTTGTGTCATCCCAGGCTCAGTAGAATTGCTGCCACAACTTCTACAATTCCGTACAGCAGTTGCAACAACTTCAATTCCATACAACAGTTGCCACAACGACGACAATCCTATACAACAGTTGCTACAACTTCTACAATTCCAAACAGCAGTTGCCACAATGACGACAACCCGATACAACAGTTGCCAAAACTTCTAAAATTCAACAATCCCATACAGCAGTTGGCACAACTTCTACAATTCCAAACAGCAGTTGCAACAACTTCTACAATTCCATACAGCAGTTGGCACAACTTCTACAATTCCATACAGCAGTTGCAACAATGACGACAATCCCATACAACAGTTGCCACAACTTCTACAATTCCATACAGCAGTTGCCACAACTTCTACAATTCCAAACAGCAGATGCCACAATGACGACAATCCCATACAGCAGTTGCCACAACTTCTACAATCCCATACAGCAGTTGCCACAATTTCGACATATTCAAACAACAGTTGCCACAACTTCTACAGTCTCATACAACATTTGCCACAATGACTACAATCCCATACAACAGTTGCCACAACTACCACAATCCCATACAACAGTTACTACTTAAATCACTCATAACATTTTTGCAAGAACAGGTTGCTGGTGCTGGGTATACTGTGATTGTTTGCTGTGATGCATGTTAAGCAAACAAGTACTAAAATAGAAAAGCGGTAGCGCAAAAAATATAAAAGATGACGGTGTAGGAAAAAATTCAGTGGCTTTGGATCCCATCAGGACAGATAAGTAAACTCTGGAGACTGACAGTGAAGGGACTAACTATGGACTAGATAGCCAGCCCCATACTGCAGATCCTCTCTTGACTGAAGGAACTAATAATGCAGAAAAAATGAAATACCTTAAAGGCTTGATGTGACCCAGTGAATACAGATCATGTATGGTTTTTAAAAAAACATTTAAAGGTTAATATTTAAAAAACTCCTACACATTACACCTACAGGCACTTTTATCACATCCCACTATAACCTACTTCTAACTTTGCAGCTCTAACAGATTCCTGTCTGTTGTAAAGGCATTCAAAAGAAACGGCCTGTGTGGAGTTTGCCTTTTGATTGCATTTGTGAGGTCAAGACACTTTTGCTCGACCTCAGGGCCCGATTTGTAATTTTGGTTTAAGTTTATCTTAAAGGTTTTCATTGAGGATGAGGTCAGTGGTCTGTTCTGGCCAGTCAAGTTCTTCCACACCAAACTCGCCCAGCCTTTTACTGACTTTAATGACTAAGGGCCTTCCCCACAATGTTCCCACAGAATTAAAGGAATATAATTGTTTAAAATGCAGGTTTAGGTGGTTTAGGTTACCAAGACAATGTGAATTAATAAAACACCTGAATATACTGATTGAAATGTGTGTTTTCTTACTTTTAGCCTTATAAAGTGCATTTATAATTGAGGTTTCCTATTATCTCAGGTGCTCACCTTCTGATTTTCCCCATGCCCATCTAGGGGAGAACATTTCAGGTGCTGGGCAGATACACACATTTACATTTTGTCATTTAGCAGATCGTTTTATCTAAAGTAACTCAAAACTGAGAAAAAAACCCAATAATTACCAGTAGAAACCAGCTACACTGTAGTATCCTTTAACCTGATCATTATTCAATCTAAAGAAGTTTCTTAAAAATGCTAAGGGTCTCAGGGGGGGCAATCTATCATTGGGCACACACTCTCACACGGACACACACACTATATATAGGGTATATTTAGAGAGGTGTCCTTGATTTTGGACTGTGAGAGGAAACCGGACAAACTGCAACCAAAAAAATAAATAAATAAAAATAAAAAATAAAAAAATAATAAAAAGCGGACACAGAGAGAACATGACAACTCCATCCAAATTGCGATTCAAACGTGGATTTCCAGAGCTGAGCGGCCACTATGCCACCGTGTCGTCCAATGTTATTTTTTTCACATTCAAAAAAAGAATCCATGATACATTTTTATGACAAATGCCATTTTCCTCGAAGTAGCTTTAAATCAACTTACAGGACCATTTGCTTAGAAGGGAATCATTCTACCACCTTCATTCCCAGCTGGGACAGTCAAGTAGTGTTCAGCATTATACGAGGCTAAGCATCTCTTTGGCGTCCAAAAAACACTGGGCAATTTTTTTTTTTATACAACTAGCAGCGTCCTTGCACGACACGCCAAGGGAGCAGTCGCCTTTTCAGTGAAGTGATGAGGTGGAAATGCTTTCTGCCACTTCCCAGCACGCCTCACCATCGCAAGAGTGTTAGAGTTGTCACAATCTGGCATCCATGTGATCATAGACACTGATGTGGGAAACTGGAAGGTTAGGATTGCAAACTTCCATATTTAAGAAGGGTACTGACAAGGCGTGATGTATTGCGGCCGAAATTGTTGTAAACCAAAGATCAATCACTTTGTAAGTGTTCAAACCTCCAGGCGTCATTTCGGAGGCTTAAACATTTTACACCTTGTTTAAAACGGGAGCTGGTTCTCAGTCCTGCCTGATCCTGCCTTACTTACATAATGCAGTAACCTAATCCTGAGGGTCAAGTGGTCCGCTGAATTTTCATGCCACAAGCCATGCTTCAGTGGAGACTCTGTTAGCATCTAGAGGCCAATCAGAGACCGGAGAAGAGGTGTACCATCAACACACGGTGATGGTTGAGTGAGCTTTAGCAGAGAAGCTGCACAGAGCACAGGAGTGTACAAGTACAAGTGTGTTGCTTAGAGAATAAAACTGGCTGCATGAGTCAAGAGTTGCCAGACATTTTGCCTCATGGCTCTATAGTGAAGCTGCACTGAGGTAAAGAACAGAATGACGGCATAAAACAGCTAAAGCATATTCTGTTTGCACTTTCCATGTTGGCTACCTTGAAATGTCCTAGGTGTTAAGTGAGATATGGAAGAGGATGAGCATACAACACATAAAGCACACTCAACACATCTCCAGCTATATACTGTATAAGTGCAGCTTTATTTGAAACCTTATCAGTCTGCTGATAATCATCACACAGCAGCATCAGCGCGACTGAGATAAACATCCTCCATTCTTTCAGCTACAGGATGTGGTCCAGTTCTGATGGCTTTGAGAAGAGAGCTGCAGCAGGCAGTTGACATGATGCTTGACACTGAATGCTGCGTCTACCGGAGTAAATAGAGGCTTGAACAAGTGGTGGGAGTGCTCTTTTTTTTTTTAGCTGTACATAGATATTGTGTTCATATAATGTCTTATCTTATCTCTTTATTTTCCATATACACATACAGCACAGGCCAAAAGTTTGGACACACCTTCTCATTCAATGCATTTTCTGTATTTTCACGACTCACTGAAGGCATCAAAACTATGAATGAACACATGAGGAGTAATGTACTTAACAAAAAAATGTGACATAACTGAAAACGTTTTATATTCTAGTTTCTTTAAAATAGCCCCCCTTTGTTCTGATTACTGCTTTGCACACTGTTGGCATTCTCTTAATGAGCTTCAAAAGGTAGTACCCTGAAATGGTTTTTAGGTGTGCCTATAAGGGTTCATTAGTATAATTAATTAGAATGCCCACAGTGTGCAAATCAGTAATCAGAGTAAAGGGGGGCTATTTTGAAGAAACTATAAGTTATTTCACCTTTTGTTAAGTACATAACTCAATGTGTTCATTCAGAGTTTCGTGAAAATACAGGAAACGCAATGAATGAGAAGGTTGGTCCAACTTTTTGGCCTGTACTGTACACCCAGGACAAGGTGTAAAATCTATCGCTGGGCCCACACTCACTCACACAGACAGAAATTATATAGGTGCAATTTAAATAAGGGCAATTTAGAGTAGCCAATTTACCTTGACTCCATTTTCTTTGGACGGAAATGAAAAAACCCAGGGAAAATCCATGGTGATGCAGGGAGAACATGGAAACTAAACCATCGCGATTCAAAACTTGATCCCCACTAATCCCTAACCCTGTTTTTATCAGTAATATGAAAATGGACAGTTATTTTTTCAACTTTGATTCAGTCATACCAGTAGGACACACCTGATCCTCATCCACTTCCAAAATCATAACTGCTCTTTGGGAGTCCTAATCATTAGCAAACAATGTAAGGGTATTAACAGACTAACCGAAAAACAGACAGAAAGTCGAGAAAGTGGAGTTTAAAAACATAATGTACCTAAGGAAGTGGCCAGGAAGTGTAAAAAGACATTTTTCATTCATTCATTCATTATCTTCTGCTTATTGCTTAATGAGAATCACGGGGGGGTTTCCCAATGCCCATCCAGGGCGCTGGGCGGACACACCCAGGACAGGGCGCCAATTTATCACACACACCATACAGGGCAATTTAAAGCATTCAATTTACCTTGAATCCATGTTTTTGGAATGTGGGAGGAAACCGGAGAACCCAGAGGAAACCCACACAGATATGGGGAGAACATAAAAACTCCACCCAGATTGGGATTCGAACCAGGAACCTCCAGCGCAGAGAGGCGAATGGTCTAACCACTAAGCCACCATGCCGCCCTCATTTTATTCTTGATTATGATAATTAATGTTAAAAATAGAATAATAAGCACATATATGAACTAAAAGGAAAATTACAGCCTGCATTTAAAATCAGCCTTTATAACTCTGCTTTTTTCCTTTAGTACCGGAATATACTTAAAGTGACCCATGAGACATATTTGCAATGAGAGGCGGCAAATAGGTCTCTTAATGTGGGGTTAGAATACTTAAATGGTGGCATGAAAGGAACAATAAGTGGGGCAGAACCCACAACAGGAAAGTCAATATTCTCATCCCTTGAGTCTGATCCGATCCACAAGTCTCTAGACAGAACAGTTAAAACGGCTCTCTTCCACTGATAAAAATCTCATCTAATAGAACGCTCTCCTCCAGCCATGCATACTATTACTTTTCTTAGGTTGACCTTAAGGGTGTCCCCCAGAGCTGGATACGTCCCATATCAGGTGACTTAGTAACTCCAATGGCGACAGAACAATTAATATAGCTGCTGGGGTAAACCAGGTTAAGAAATGATCGCCCTTCTTGTCATGCATGGGGCTTTCTCTTTTGTAGAGCACACTGTGAATGAGCAATAAGTAAAGGAGAAAAAAAAAACGGGCATCACAGTCAGAGCTCTTTTATAAGCATGCCCTCTCTCTATACATCAGCCACTGAGGCCCACAATGCCACTCAAGCTTTGCCATGCTAAGGATAAGCCCGTCTCTCTGGGTAAACTATGGCTGTGTGAGAGATTCGCACACTCTCACTCGCTATCCGTCTGAGGACCGCACACAGTCCAAGAGGTGGATTCGCGGCCAGATGCTTCTCATGGGATATTTTTGCACCGAGCTCAGAGAACAAAAATACATGCTCTCGGCTGAATTGCGCCATTCACGCGGGGCCCACCGTCATTCAACACGAACTTGGCTTTGATTCTCATTCACGTGCACAGTTCAAAGTCTGAAAGCTGCAGAGAATGGACTAGATTGTCACGCTGAGAGCAGACAGTGAACATGCTCATTGAAATATGCAGCCTTGTAATATTCCTTTGGTCAATTTCCAAGCGCAAGTAATTGAGAATGTTGCACTACAGAGACCTTGGCAGCGGAAGCTTTTCAAAAATGCTAATTAGTAACTTAATCAGACATGGGAGGCATGAATCCTGCTAATTCTTACAAGAATTTACAAATTATTGTTTCTCCTATGAATGCTACTTTAACATCTTGATTCTCGAGTGTGTTAACATTAAACGAGAAGTTCCGATCCTGGAATCTGATTGGCTGAGCCGTTTGTCCAGCCGGGACATTATTCACAATAGCCCACACCTTTGACCGCTTAACATTCGTATCTATTTGATATACAATACATTATTTTAAATTACATTCCATAATTGAAACTACAGATTAATATAAACAGTGACTCAACGCGTAATGAGCACTAAGCCAGTATTCCGTTACTGAGCATTTGCAACTATCATGTAAAAGCAATCAGTCATCCGCGGTACTACATTATCGTAAGTAAATCACAAGAAAGAGGTGTAACAGCACTACGCTTTGCACCGGGTCTAACAACACCTTTTCCCCATAATTTATTTATATAATAATGCATTCCCTCAAATGCTTATTGCATCATCAAATCGGAAGGCAAACCCCAACACATTTAATTAAAATAAAAAAAAAACAGTTAATTTGTTGTTTTCTTCGGCTTTACATGCATTTTGTCTGGTTAGTGAAGCATTTACATTTTATTTTTTACAGTTTCACAGAATTACAGATATTCTGTACTATAGTTCACGGGCACTATTTTAGCAATGTTTAGCAAGCCGTCAACAGCGCAGCTTTCTTTAGGGTGTGTTAGTGTATATGCTATAGTGACAATGACTGATTCCTATAATTATTTCTGGGTATGTTTTGGGCGGAACGTGCAATTAACT
Organism: Xyliphius kryptos; assembly: GCA_025769995.1. Classification (NCBI taxonomy): domain Eukaryota; kingdom Metazoa; phylum Chordata; class Actinopteri; order Siluriformes; family Aspredinidae; genus Xyliphius; species Xyliphius kryptos. The sequence continues at coordinate 3,419 of JAOUQT010007300.1, read as the reverse complement.
AATCAATGTTACTTGCCGCTGCCTGCAAGAGCCAGGTGCAGTCTGACTTCAGCGGATTGCTATTTAAACGCTGCAGTGCGACCAATTTCACGTAAATTTACGCTCATACCATTTGCAGGAAAAGTCATTACGAACCCAAGTGGCTTGGCCAGGTCAAGTGGCAAGAAATAGATTAGCATGGGTTAGCACGTTTGCCTTTAAGCGCTGGGGATTCACGGTTTGAATCCGGATTTGAATCCCAATGGGTGAAATTTCCATGTTCTTCCCGTGTCCGCCTGGGTTTCCTCCGGGTTCCCCGGTTTCCTTCCACCGTCCAAGGTGGATTCCAGGTAAACTGATTGCCTTAGATTGCCCCGTGTGAGTGTGAGTGAGCCAGTGATAGATTGGCGCTCTGTCCTGGGTGTATCTGCCCAGCGCTCAAGATGTTCTACCCTGGATGGGCATGGGGAACCACAACACGACCTTCATAAAGAAATAAGTGGAAGATGATGAATGGACGATAACACCCACCTTAACTAGCTCATAATGCTGGATGCCGTTGATGCCCACATCCGGGTCAACGGCAGATGGTACCGGATAGCGGCTGTTGATGACCGTGTTTTCAGGAATGGAGATGTTGATGACAGTAGATTGGAACAGCGGGGCATTATCATTGATGTCTTCGATGAGGAAGCGAATCTTGACCAGACGGAAGATCTCGTCAGGCAGCACGGCCACTTCGATCTCATAGTAGCAGCGATTCTCACCGTAGACTCCTGAGCACAGTTTCTCTCGATCGATCCGGTTCGCCGTGGTGAAGATCTCCCCCGTGCTGGCCTCCACCCTCACCAAAGGCAATTCACCCGATTTATACACTGGTTTGAACTCCAAGGCTGAGGACAGCTTGACACCGGGGTCCAGGTTCAGATCCAGGTCTTTGCGCAAGTTCCCGATGCGCACGTTCTCCGGCTGCTCCTCCTTCACGGTGTAATCCTTCTCCTGCGCCCAGCACAGTGATGCCAGGCATGTGAGAAATAGCACCAGCACATGGGCCTCAATGAAGGAGTCCCAGCTCATAGTGGGTGGAGATTTCTTCTGGGCAAGTCTGCAATTTCTATGGTAATAAGGGAAGAGGAGAAGGGGAAAAAGATAATTGTTGTATTACAAAAGCATGTAACACCCAATTACACATTTGACTATAATTAGCATTCTTTTCACTCTTCAGTTTCCATAAGTGACCTTTCACATCGTAGCAAATGAGAAGAAAGTCAGCATTTCACATCTATGGAACAACATTTAGTGGTGTTCAACACAATTAACCTTTGCCGTTTCCCATCAAAACCTGACTGTATGGACAAGAACCGTTATAGGTTCACTTGACTAATTAATGCTGTTAAGTATTTCAAACTGTACAAACTTCTACAGCAATAATAAGTAAATATCTAACTTATTTGACTGCAAACCCAAATTATACCATAAATCAATATTAATGGCACGGTGGTTCAGTGTTAAGCACATTCGCCTCTCAATGCTGGGGATGCCAGGTTCGAATCCTGATCTGGGTAAACTTTCCATGTTCTCCCAGTGTCCGCTTTCCTCCAGGTTCTCCGGTTTCCTCCCTCAGTCCAAAAACATGGATTCAAGGTCAATTGAATTGCCCTGGATAGTGTGTTTTTGTGTGTTTGTGTGTGTTTGTGTGTTTGTGTGCGCGAGTGTACCCAGCGTTAGATTGGCACACTGTCGTGGGTGTATCTGCCCAGTGCCTGAAATGTTCTCCTCTAAATGCATGAGGAACCTACAGTCTACAATCACAGACTGTAGTCCATCTGTTTGTGGACAACAGTTCATACTGTGTTAGTCCCAGGAACAGTCCACCACTCAAATTATATCTGTTCTGTGATGTTCTGACCAAAAAATTACAGAGAACCAACTGGGGAGTAACAAAAACAAGAAAACATATCTACTATAGTTTAAAATTGTAAACCTACAAAGTCCATCTATATGGTAAGAGGAGGAAATTAACAACGGAGCAAGAAGGAGCTGTGTCCATAAAGAATCTACAGGGGTTGGGCAATGAAACTGAAACCCCTGTCATTTTAGTGTGGGGGGAGGTTTCATGGGTAAATTGGAGCAGCCTGGTGGCCAATCTTCATTAATGTCACATTAATGAGGTTCACAGGTAAGAGCCCAGTTTTGCTCATAATATTACAATGCACACAACATTATGGGTGCAGAGTTCAAAGGATTGGTTTGAAATCCACTCCCCATGCCCATCCAGGGGAGAACGTCTAGGGCGCTGAGCAGATACACTTTTCTCTGAGAGCAGCTGAACAAAAGCCGTGATCCAAGTGTTGTTGGAGTTAAAAATCTGGGTGTGAGGGGTGTTCCTGTGCACGCACCAGCTTTGAGTCTAATTCAATTTCATAACCTACACACACACATGCGTACACACACGGAATGCTTTTAATATCGCACACTCGCAAACCAAAAGAATAGTGTGAGTGCAGTTAATATATGTAAGCACATACTGTATATATATTTCATGCACACAAAGGAAATCCATAAATGCCAAGTGAGTCATGCTCATTGCTTTAGGTTATAAGTTCTCGAGTTTTGCTGGTAACAGAATACCATAGCTTTAAATGACAGTTTTCAGGCTAGATGTGTAATACACACATCATGACACACACACTTCCACATTTATTCCACTTTTAATCTGCTTTTCCACAGCAGAGTTTTAATGGCTGCAGGAGCCGCTTCCAGTGCGCAAAGTAAAACATACAAACAACCCCCCAGACGAGGCCGTCAGTCCATTACAGGGCAGAAACAGACATATTCACATGCACATTCACACCTGGGGGGAATTTTTGGTCTTTTGTTTATCTCGTAGCAGCATGAGTTTTATGGCTGCAGAAGTCACTTAAGAAGAACGACAGACAACAACCCCAGAGAAGACCATCGATCCATCACAAGGCAGAAACACAGACAAACGTAAACCTGTTCCCCTCCTGTTCAGGTAACTGGAGTTTAGAATAAGAAGCGCGAGCGCAAAAGTGAGAAGCGCAAGTGCAAAAATAAGAAGCGCAAGCGCAAAAGTGAGAAGCACGAGCGCAAAAATAAGTAGCACAAGCGCAAAAATGAGAAGCGCGAGCGCAAAAATGAGAAGCGCGAGCACAAAAATGAGAAGCACGAGCGCAAAAATGAGAAGCGCGAGCGCAAAAGTGAGAAGCACAAGCGCAAAAATGAGAAGCACGAGCGCAAAAATGAGAAGCGCGAGCGCAAAAATGAGAAGCGCGAGCACAAAAATAAGTAGCACAAGCGCAAAAATAAGAATCGCAAGCGCAAAATTGAGAAGCTCGAGTGCAAAAGTGAGAAGCGCAAGCGCAAAAATGAGAATCGCAAGCGCAAAAATGAGAAGCGCGACCGCAAAAATAAGTAGC
>JAOUQT010007290.1:0-12351 GCA_025769995.1 Xyliphius kryptos | reverse complement strand
ATATTCAGACTTCATTCCATATATTCGCACTTTTATTCCATATATTCAGACTTTCATTCAATATATTCAGACTTCATCCCATATATATAATAATTTCCTGAACGGATTGCCATAATATATATATATATATGTATATATATATAACACATAGATGTATATGTGTTAATGTTCTATATAAATATTTGATCCAGTTAGGGATTATTATCTAAAGGAGCTACATCAGTGGGGTCAGAGCATTCCAGATTTCCGGGGTGACCTCAGCCCTAGCAGCTTCATTGCTCACCTGTAGTCATGAGACACCACAGACAGAAGCAGGTCCTTTGCAGTGATGTCAGGAATTGTGTGATGTGTGAGGATTAGTCACGCACAAGCAGCTGAGCTACATTATTGATGGCCTGTTTTGCTATTCGATCTAAAGATTTATGCCCTTGTACACATGGCAGCATCTCTTATCTAATTAGGAAAAAATTTTAAAGTCTGTTACGTAATCCTAACATCAAAAAAGCTATGATTGATTTCAGTGATACACAGGGGGCAATGTTCATTTTAGACTCAGTGAATTTACACCTCACCATTATTTCGCAAATCAGACATAGTAGTTTATTACAACATTTTTTATTTTGATATGGAGCTTGAGAAGTGCGGCTCAGCATACCAAGCGAGCGGACCGAAAATTAGAAACATACGTTCACTCAATAGGAGTTCAGTGTTGGTGTGAATTATTTAGCAAGCTCAAATTTCACATAGTAACACACCCTTGAACTACAGAAGGAAAGCCAACACCAATTATCCTCACACTTTTGTGTGACTGTTTGCGATGTGGTTAATGTGAATGTGTTTGTAGTTCTTAGGGCACCTTCCCAGCTGGTTTGTGGTTCTATGATTAATTGTATTGACCTGTGAAGTACACATTGTCATAGCTTATTTGTATTGTTATGGGGTTTTTATTTTGGGATATGTGTGTAAACACCACCTTGAGAGCCAGAGCTATAGAATGCTAGCTATAAATCAGTTTGAATAATTCAGTATTTTCTAGGTGGCAGGAAAGCCAACCACACCAATGTAGACACTCCCACGAGCTCCGTCTCTGGTTTCGGTAAAAAACTAATAAACTCACTTAGCCTTCTTAGCTTCACATCTTCAAATTTACAACATCACTGCTGGCATCATTGGACTATCACAACAAAATCAAATGCATCATAACAATATTTATTTTGTCATTTTCATAAATAAAACTTTGAATCCGGTACTCAAAATGCATCATTGATGCAATTATATTGCTTTATAGAGTATTCATAGTGCTTTTTGTCATAAACCTTTGTTATTGTACATAGATCTTCAAAATCATGGTCATACATTATTTGAGTTAAGGCTTTATAGCACATAGTGACATAATGCATTATAACATGAACTTATTTAAACTTTCGATTCTTTGGCTGTTTAGGCATGCTAACTTAAAACAACATGATTACACTTCACTTAAAGTCTCCAAAGAGCATTTATAAGCTCTTATTGGTCATTATGTATGTAGTCTCTTTCAAAGAGGTAATTAATGACAACACTTATTTTTTTTTTGCCTGTTAAGAGAGTTTATAAGCTTTTATAAGCAGTAATAAAAAATATCACTTCTAAAGAAATGTTCAGGAAAAGCACATGATAATCAGATCAAATCAGAATACTTTATTGATCCCCGGAGAAAAAATATTATAGACAAATGTTATAAGGTTTTATGTCACTGGTCTCTCCTTTTGCGGCTAATACAGTGTCAATTCATCTTGGGAATGACCTATACAAGTCCTGCACAGTGGTCAGAGTGATTTCAAGCCATTTTTCTTGCAGGATAGTGGCCAGGTCACTACATGATGCTGGTGGAGGAAAACGTATCCTGACTTGCTCCTCCAAACTCCCCCCAAAGTGGCTGAATAATATTTAGATCTGGTGAGTGTGCAGGCCATGGGAGATGTTCAACTTCACTTTCATGTTTATCAGAGCAATCTTTGAACTCTGCACCCATAATGTTGCAATATTTGGAGCAAAACTGTGCTCTTATCCTACAAATAGAACCTTTACACTCTGCTCTTACTGGTGCAATGAGACATTAATGAAGATTGGCCACCAGGGGTCCAATTTAGCCATGAAACCCGACACACTAAAATGAAAGGTGTGCAGGTTTCATTGCCCAACCCCTGTATGTCAATTTATATTATCGTATATGGATTCCAGCTGGACTTTACACTTATATTAATTCAATCAAAGTTTTAAATCGCAATACAATCCTAATTCACATTGAAACTGTGTTCATTTCGCTTATTTATCCAGGAAAACATTTGTGAGGACGGCAATTTTTGTTCAAGTTTTTCTCAGGGCTGTTTGATGTGCTTGAGTTAAAGGCTCAAACAAACTTACTCAAGATATTAGCATCTTGACTACAGATTTCATCATATGAAGGAGGCAATAAGAATATTTATGTTCCTGAAACATTTCTGAAGCAAATAATTCTCTGGATCAGAGTATATTACATTAAATAAAAAAAGAAAAAAATTTAACCAGTGCCTACTGGTGCCTATATACCAGTACTATTGATCTCCCATGTTTTATTCGGGTACTTCCGGTCCTTAAATCTGATTGGCTGTGCCGATTGTCCAGCGGTGACATCGCTGATGAAAACGTATACATCTGACTGCTTCACAATCATATCAATTTGTCAGGTTCTTTTTAAAAGTATTCAGAACAAGTGGGGCACCATGGCTTTTTGGTTAGCATGTTTGCCTCTAAGGTCTGAGGATTCCCGGTTTGAATCCCAATCTTGGCCAGTTTCCATGTCCTCCCCGTGTCCGCGTGGATTTCCTCCGGGTTCTCCGGTTTCCTCCCACAGTCCAAAAACATGGGTTCAAGGTAAATTGGCCACTATAAATTACCCATATAAGTGTGTGTGTGGATGTGTGAGTGAGTGTGTGCCCAGCGTTATATTGCAGCCCTGTCCTGGGAGTATCTACTCAGTGCCCGAGACGTTCTTCCCTGGATGGTCAATGGAAACCCCCCTGCGACCCTCGTAGAAGATTAAGCGGAAGATAACGAATGAATAAATAAAAACGAGGGGAAATGAAAACTGGCCACCGAAGTGAATCCTCTCTGCATCATACTGCCTCCTAACTTGACTAAACCAGCGACATTCTTGCGGGTGTCAAAAACCAAAAGGCTCCAAACTAAACTGTTCCAGCTTACCAACAAAGAAACATGAGAACGTGGTAGACATATTTTAAATCATGTACTATTAATAGGAATATATAGATTGATATAAATAGCGAGCTATTTCTTGATGAGCGCTTAACCGGTATTCCGTTGCTTGGTAATCAATCTATCAATGTTCACTTTAAAAACTGGACTAGATTACATCGCGGAAGAGTTTATTATTAATTTAGTAAATAAAAACATTTATTAATCAAACCTTGTTTTCGTATTATAGGTTTTTATCAAAAACAATAAGCCATTTATTGTAAATAAATCACGGGAAAGCGGTGTAACAGCACTCTGCTACGAGTCGGGCCTAACAACAACTCTTTGCCGTGATTTATTCACAATACGGCTTCTCGTTCCTTATTGCTTTTACTATAAATCGGGTTGTTCTGGTTCTTAAAATATTTTTGGGTAAACCATTTGTCCAGCTGGGACATTATTATCAATAATGCACACATCTGGTTGCTTGACATTATTATACAATACACTATTATTTTATTATTAATTTTTTTAATTGTAGTCTGTAATTTGGCCTCTAGATGTAAGTATTGGATTGGCAGAGAAACTCATTCAGTGATCAGCATTCAATCTAAAAATTAGACACTCAAGGTTGTGCATTATTGGAAATAAATCACGTAAAGAGGTGCAATGGCACTCATCTACAAGTCGGGCCTAACACCTCTTTCCCGTGATTTATTCACAATAATGCACAACCTTACTCAGCTTATTGCTTTATTATAAAACGGGTAGTTCCGGTCCTTAAATCTGATTGGCTAAGCCGCTTGTCTAGACGTGGTTTTATTCACAATAACCCACACGTCTGAGCGTTTCACAATAACGCTATATAACAAAAAACTGTTTTTCCGATGTTTTTCATAAACTACTTTTTGTAATTTGGCCACTAGATGGCATTATTTGATTGGTAAAGAAACTGAAACACTTTTTCTTGCATCAGGGTTCATTTGAGGAAACGGACTGGATTGTGTCGCAGAAGTTTATTGGCGATTTTGCTTTCGGTAAACATATTTATGAATCAAAATTTTTTTTTCTTATTATTGTATGTTGGTAACCCTTGTACCTTTTTCCCGTGAATTATTCACAATAATGCAACACCCTCTTGTGCTTTATCGCTTTATTTACAACCTGCGGGCTTTGTCATGGTTTGGACCTGAATGTGGTTATGCTTAAACAAAGCAATAATTTACACAACCATTCACTTTTTTAAATGGAGATCCTGAAATAGAAACCCATGCACATATAAGGAGAACATCCAAACTCAATGGCAAAAGGCTATAGTGTAGTGTTTCCTTATCTCAGAACAGTCAAAATTTTTCCATCTTTCGTAGTTTGTTCCTCGCTGACTGTATTTTGACCTCGTTTGTGTAGGTCGTGCCACAGTGAATGTTTCACCTCTCTTCCTTTAAGTGAGGCATTATGCCGAGCAGCCCAACTTTTTACTCAACGACACGGAGAGTTAGAGACACAAACTTCAGTTGAAGCATGTTTATATCCTGGTATTGATCTGATCTTTGTAATGGTTCCCACGAGTGTGAGCTAGGTCTGGGAGAAGAGATAGATTGCTGCTGGATTTGCAAGTAAAGGTGTCAGTGGAGGAGCCAAGGGTGGGTGGAGGCAGGGGATAAAAGCACAGCAACTCCATGTCCTCGTAAAGACGGATCAGCACCATGCACAGAAGCTGCATACTGATGGGGTGGTTGGCAAAGCCCTGAGCCAGGGAGCAATGCGCTGGGAGAAAATGCCCTGAGAACCATTGATTTGAGAGAGAGGAAAAGACAGCGGGAAAGTGGGCATGAGGCAGAGAAAACCAGTGTTGTTTTTATGTATTCCTCTCAAATTTGCACTATTGTTATCGTTGGCAATTTAATTATTTGTACTTATTTCACTTACTATCCACAGATCCAGCTGATCCTGGCACATTACGACCAAAGGCGTAAAACGGAACGTGAAAGCGGAACAGTAAAACATAAATTCTTTAAAGAGCCAAAGGAAAAGAATGTATGTGAATACCAATACCCAATACCAATTTGTAAAAGCATACAGGTTTCCATTTCTATTTTGCAAAATGACCGATTTGAGGGCCGTAATTACCTTGTGGTTAGGAATCCAGCCTTGTGACCTAAAAGTCCCTTGTTTGACTCCTGGTCCCACTAAGTACTTTGTTTTGAAGTGCCCATAGGCAAGGCGCCTAACCCAAATTGCTCCCCAGTTGCCATTTACAGTGCTGGAAACCACTCCGGGCACTTACCAGTGTGCATTTGTGTGTTTTTCAGCGCAGGGATAGGTTAAACATGGGGGTCAAATTGCTTTATGTGTATGTATTGTACATAAAATTAATGCATTATGGCACATTATGCATTATAAAATGGGTACCGCTGTCCTCGAATCTGCGTTTTGTCCAGCCGTGATATTATTGACAATAATGCACACCTCTGACTGCTTCACGTTTGTATCAGTGTGGAAAAGGTGCGAACGTGGTAGAACGCTGAATGACTACTCATATAAGTGAATAAATGAGCTGAAGAGAGACAGGAAACAGGTACACAACAGGATTTATTCGCCATGAGGGTTGTACACAAAACAAAAAGAACAAGCATCCAGCAAGCAACTAATTCAAACTGGAGTGTGAGGCCTGGTTATATAAAATAAACACAAAACACAAAACCCAAACGGAAAACCAATAAGGATGCTTAGTTAATTAACCGAACCAAAAAGCCTAACGAGTTAATTACCTCACTGCAGCCCGGAAAAGACAAAAGTTAATACGGCTAATTAATTGAAACCTGAAAAAGGAGGTGAGGAGTGCCAAGTACTTTTAACATATGCACTATTAATAGAAAAAAAAAACTTTAAATGATGGACTAGATAATGACGTGTCAGACCAGTTTTTGTAAAAAACACAAAACAATCTCTTTGACCCATTTCAGTCTGGCTTTAGGTGCGGACACTCCACTGCTTTCGGCTGTTGACATACTTAAATCGGCCAAATCTAACTTCCAGTCCTCTGTCCTCATCCTGCTGGACCTTTCCACTGCATTCGATACGGTGAAGCATCAGGTTCTACTGTCCACTCTTTTCAATCTTGGCTTCTCTGGTATGACACTTGAAAGTTTCTGGTCTTATCTAACAGGCGGAACCTTTCAAGTGTCTTGGGACGGGATGGTTCTAAACCTCAACAAGTAGCTACTGGAGTCCCGCAGGGCTCAGGAATCTGCCCCCCCCCCCCCTCTTTTCATTATGCATGGCATTACTGGGCACCGTCATTAAGGCACATGGTTTTTCTTTCTATTGCTATGCTGATGACACTCAGCTCCATTTGTTTTTTTCCCCCGACGACCCCTTAATCTCTAATCGTTTGGATGGAGTCCCGTCATCTTAAATGAAATCTGGCAGAGACTTATAATCCCAGCTAAACCCACAATTCATCATGACCTGAACCTCCAAATTGAGGGTTCCACTATCTCACCAAACTGACTCGCTCCGTAATCTTGGTTTTCCAATTAACCATCATCTAAAACTTTCAGATCAGGTCATGAAAAATGGCCGTTCCTGCAGATTCATTGGTCCAAAATTGGTCCATAATTCTGCAGCCCGACTCGTGTTCAACCAGCCAAAGCGAACTCATGTCACTCCATTACTCCTCTCTCTCCATTGACTTCCTGTAGCTGCTCGCATTCAGTACAAATTTACTGACTCTGGTCTACAGGAGAGTCTCTGGATCTGCCCCCTCTTACTTTCAGTCCATGGGTTCCCCATGCCCATCCAGGAGAGAACATCTCGGGCGCTATGCAGATACACCCAGGACAGGGCGCCAATCCATCGCTGGGTAACCCGGAGGAAACCCACGCAGACACGGGGAGAACATGCAAACTTCACCCAGATTGGGATTCAAACTGGGAATCCCCAGCGCTGAGAGGCGAATGTGCTAACACACTAATACTCATCACCGTACCGCCCGTGATTAGATCAGATATTTCTAAATTGATGTAGGAGAATTTAGTGTTCCCCAGATCTGCTCCACGTCAGCAGACCTCTGATCCACGAACATACAGTTGATTTTCCGGCAGACCTCTACCCCCCTCGGTCTCTCTCTCTCTCACTCTCCCTCTCTTACTTTCTCTCGCTCCCTCTACACACTTGGAATTTTAAAAACCACTACTAGTAGCCTGAATCTAAACCAAAAATATATCTTTACCTAAAACTGTATTCAGTTGTGAGGACCAGCCTTTGATCTCCACACAAAGATCCACTGAACCACTCTAACAGAATTTCCTGTCAGTGTGCAGAAGAAAGCAAATGTGCATTTCCCCAGAGAGTAGCTGACCTTCAGTTGTCAAACCCCTTAGTACACCCCCACTAAACACTTCTTTTACTCCTAAAGGCGGTTGCAACCGAAATCTGAATGGGGGCAAGTCAGAGTTCTCCTCTAATCATTTAGCAGTTACTTCCATCTCTTTAGGGGTGATTGGGTTTTAACTAGCCCACTTTGTTGGAGAATTTTTTTAAATGCGCTCCAAAGTACACATAATATGTCCTCCTTAGCTGTGAGTGGCGCATCTATGGAGGACATATTATACTTATACTTCACAAGAGGAATAACCAAGTTTACACATTCAAATTACGGTTTCGTCCTTTACTTAATATTTAACATTTACATTTAGTTAATTAGCAGATGCTATTATCCAAAGCGACTTACAAGTACCCCAACTTGGTTAGGGTCAGAACACAGGGCTGATACAGCACCCTGGAGCAATGAGGGTTAAGGGTCCTGCTCAAGGACCCACATTGGTAACTTCAGTGGACCCGGGGTTTGAACCGCCAACCGATTGAAAGTCCAACACCCTAACCACTGAGCTACCCCCCCCTTAATGTTTAAATGTTTAATTGAAATGTTGCGCTCCCTAACAAACCATCACAAGATGTAATTTACATGAAGAGATTTCCTGCTTTTTTAACACAGTCATTGTTCACAAAAACCTGCGTCTTTTAATAATGTCTGCTACACGATTCTCCACCACAAACGCATTAGTGAGTGATTTAGTGCTCAAGACTGCAGACATGTAGGAACACAGTAATTCATACTCCAATCATCTTCTTACACTCGTACTGTATGGAATTTTATACATTTAAACATGTTTGACTGTAGAGGTCAGTGTTTGCGTTGTTGTCTTTAAATAATAACTAGCTGTTGCTGTGGCTTATCTGGTTCAATTAAAAAAAAAAAGTAAAGAGAAAGTGCACGTTTTTGATCCGTTAAACGTAATAACAACGTGAAACTTAAAAGGCCCTGTGCGCCAATCACTGTACACCAAGAGCCTTGCATCATCCTCTTCCACTCTACCCATACAGCGCTCACTACCCGTTCTACCCGTGCACCAGTCACTATACACCAAGCGCCTTGCGTCATCCCTTGTACTCTACCCACATGCAAATCACTAGAGTAGGGCCCATATTTTGAATTGGTTCCCCTGGTGGGTCCTCCGTGGGAATGTTTTTGGAATCTTTGATGTCTCTATGACTGTAAAGGTTATCCTATAAATATCTGCCAAAATTATAGTTTGTGAGGTGAGTGGAAGTTCCCAATTTAATCAGGGCCCATGTTTCAGATTGGGTCCACTGGTGGGCCCCCCAGTGGGATTCTTTTGGATTTTTTTATATTTTTATGAGTGAAGAGGTCGTCGTGTACATCTCTACCAAATTTAAAGTATGTCATGTGCGTGAAAATGTCCAAATAAAGCAGAACCCTTATTTTGGTTTGGGTCCCCTGGTGGGCCCCCCAGTGGGAATTTTTTTTTTAGAATTGATTTCTCTATGAGTGTAGAAACAATCTTGGACGAACCTGCCAAATTTGAAGTTTGTGGGATGTGTGGAAGTGCCCAATTAGAGTAGGGCCCGTATTTTGAATTGGGTCCCCTGGTGGGTCTCCAGTGGGTATTTTTTGGAATTTTTTAAATCTCTATGACTGTAGAGGTTATCCTATATATCTCTACCAAATTTTATGAAGTAAGTGGAAGTGCCCAATTTAATCAGGGCCTGTGTTTCAGAATTGGTCCCCTGGTGGGCCCCCCGGTGGGATTTTGAAAGTGAAAATTGCTTATATGTTCCAAGTGCATGGTGAGGAAGGACGGTGCCAAGTTTCAATCTTGTAGGTAGTTGGGAAGTTGTAGAATTAGTGATGAGTCAGTGAGTGAGTGAGTGAGTGCTTTGGGTTTTATAGGTATAGATGATTTTTTAATCTCTGTCAACAACTTATTTATTACTTCTGAGTTTCCTGATTTACAAATTTGATGTTCCTACCTGGTCGGCACGGTGGCTTAGTGGTTAGCACGTTCGCCTCTCAGTGCTGGGGATTACTTGTTTGAATCTCGATATGGGTGGCGTTTCCATGATCTCTGTTTGGGTTTTCTCCATGTTCTCCGGTTTCCTCCCACAGTCCAAAAACATGGATTTAAGGTAATAATGAATGAATGGATATTTCTATTTGTTTTGGAAATAGGGTAAGTTAATTCAGTGATTTAGAGAACAACATTTAAAAAATCATGTTGAGAGATTGTTGATCTGTGTACCCACCTGTAGCTACCATAATTTGATGCATGACAGAGCCATTCTTCACAAAAAGTAATGTTCCCCTTAACAATCTACCCAGACATCTCTTTAGTTACTCCCTCAGGTATTCTAATGCATTTAAATGACTAGAGTGGCTGTAACTGAATTAACTATGAAGAGAAACTTAATTCTGTAGTTAGTGAATTCTTCTTGTCCTGCTGAAAGCTTGTATCACTGCTCAGTTTAAAAGTCCTGAATAAAACAGTCAAGTTCCATGGTTTAATGTCTGTACTGCTACATATAATAGTACTTTCCCTTATATTTAAATTCACCAGCATGCGAACAGAATGAATAACTTATTTTTATTATTTTTATAGCCAAACATTTTGTTCTATCAAACTTTTCTGTAAGTTGCTTACTGACAATCGAAGCATTCATTTGGAAACTTCTGGAACTCATGACTTACCCAATGTCTGTGGTTTTCTATTTAGTAATTCTTAACATCTCCTGTTGTTTTAACCACCTAATTTTAGCCCCACAAATGGCTATTTTTCACGGTGGGTGGGGGGAGGGGTTGTGTCTCCAATGCCCATTCAAGGGCGTTTCTGAGCAGAAGAGGGTTCCACACTTTGATTTATCGCTGAGCTCACATTCGCACACACACAGACACATTATATACAGGCAAATCAAAGAATCCAATTCACTTTAAATCTAAATTTTCAGACTGTGGGAGGAACCCGAAGGGAGTCCACAGGATGAACATGGAAAAACTCCACCCAGATTGGGATTCAAACCTAGATCCTCAGCACTGAGAGGCAAATGTGCTAACCACTACCCCACTGTGACACACCTATCTTAAGTGACGAAATAAAATGCATCTATCATTTAATTATTGGCCACAGACCTTAGGGGGAAATGTTTATTCAAAAATTTATATTAAGGCTGCTGTTAATAAAAACTAAAATAACGATGTTCACATAATGTTTTCCCAGTTCACTTTGCTTATGTTAAACTAATGTTATGTTGTGCTGAATACTGATGCAGGAGACAGAGACTGTATATGGTAACAGTTACACGTGGAAATGCAACGTTGCGATAATGCATTACCAACAATAGCCACGCGGTGGCAAAACAACATTAAAAAAGGGATAAATGCGCACCAACTGATTTAATTGACCCATAAAAATTAAAGGTTTTGTCAGCATTTATACAGAATACAACTCATATACTGCATAATCTATTTTAAAATACCGAACGCTATAAACATCCAAACTGACAGTTGTGTGGTGGATGTCTATTCAGTTATTTCAAAAGCAATTTGAATCAGACAAGAGACAGCTTCCTTTTTCAGAAATGTAATTTCTAGTGTCACTATTTCCTCTCTCTGGCAATTACAAATACACTTTACAGGAAACTAGCCTCACAAGACTGGCAGCAACAACAGTAAACTGATCACTTAAACAGCTGTTTAAATGTGAACCAGATTTGTGTGTGCATATAATATCCTTCGCAAAAAGACTTCCTTGTAGAATGCGATATATATATATATATATATATATATATATATATTTTTTTTTTTTTCGTTATTCATGATGGATGGATGGATGGATATATTCCTCTGGGATTCATAAAGTGATCTATGTAGTGTACTCTACATGGCTATCTATGTAGTATACTCTACATGGCTATATATGTATACACGTGGTAAAATGGTTCGTATGTTTAAAAATATGTATAAAAAATTGTATTCACGATATCCCAGCACATTTTCATTGTTTTGACAAAATGTTAAAAATAATTGAACGAAAATTATTTTTAAATCAAATTAATGAAAACTGCTAGAGAGTAAAAAAAACTCACCAAATGAATGTTGTAAAATAACAATAGTTTTACATAGTTGTACTTTTATTGTTAAGTAATGTAATTTGGATTAACTGGATGTGGAAGCTGAGAGGTTTGTGCGGCATATAGTCTATTAAATCTAACACAGTTGTACAAAAGTTTAAATCGTTTCCATTTTTAGCATGAACTATAAGAGAACTTGAGCTGTACGACCTATTCACTAAAGTAGACGTGAGCTGGAAATCACCTGCCCGTTCACAGACTGATGAATGAGCAGAGCAGAGGAAGGTCTCAGCCACACAGTTAACAGAAAAAGGGGAAACTGATTCGGTGCGTGTGAGGAATAAAAAGAAAATGTTTCCCTAGTGATAGCTGTAAATAAATTAGGGGCCACGAAGGAAATTTGAACACCATCACATAGCTTAATATGGATTGACAGTTGACTGTTTGCAATGTGAAGACTCAACATCTTATTCTGCCTAGAAATTGAGACTCCATAACCACGCTCATAACCACGCCCACCAAACACGCATACCAGAACCATCCCACGTCACAGAGGAATTAAACCCAAGCTCTCACGTATTCATTTATTTTATGGCATGCACAATAACTAACCGGTCACCGATTTTTTTTAAAGAAATGAAAAAATGACACGAAAAATTACAGCACATTTCAGATTTTTGAGTAAAACCTTATAAACCCTATATT
>JAOUQT010007267.1:0-12352 GCA_025769995.1 Xyliphius kryptos | reverse complement strand
TGCTACCTCTATGGTGAGAGAACTGACCAAATGCAAAAGTGACCAAAACATCAGCCAGAAAGGATGAGAACAGAGAAGGTGTGTGGTCACCACCTGCAGAAGCACTCCTTTATAGGATGGGAGGGGGGGGGGTCTTTTTAAGTGCCTCTCATTTCTACCTGTTGTGAAATGGATTCACAGTCAGTGTTTTTCTTAGTGTCTTAAATATCTTCCTACTTACAGATCTTATTTTTTTAATTTTACCATATTCATCAACCCTTTTAATGCTTTACAGAATACGATGTTCTTTACTAAATTATTAAAACTCTTAATCTGTGTGATATGTTGTCAGTAAATCACAGCAGTAGTTCATGATCTAGATGTTATCGTCCAAATAATATGACAAAATATACAGTACAAATGTTAAATAAGAATATGCTTAATTTTGTAGCTGGGTGAATGTATATGCACAGTTTGTACAGTGTGAATAATAATACAGATGTATGATGACAGCTACAAATTGAATAAGACTTGGACATGGCTATGTTTCTTGCCCTATCCACTTGCACTAGTTGCATTAAATTGTGAGTGTCAGTGATGTGCTGGGCCATTTCCACCCCCTGCTGGAGCGGGGTAAATAATTCGCTAAATCGCATCTTAAACCAGTAAATCATTAAAGTAATGCACAGAAAACTATTTAGGACGTTAAGAAAAACACTGCATGTAATTTACAGCGATCTACAGACTGGCTGACTAAAAAGCAGCCCGCTTCATATACGTATATATGATCTATGAGGCTGGCTACTTTTTTTGTGTGCCATCCTGTATGTGTGCATGCGCAGTCTTACGTGATGTAAAGTCCGAATTCTTTTGCCTTTGTTTCTTATGTATGTACACGAAAATGCTGTATCGGACCAAGAGACATTAAATGAAAACATATTTAGGCTGCTTGCAGTCATGCAATCAATTATTTTCCAACGTGTTGTCTTCTCCTACTTAAACATTTGAATTGTTTTTTTTTAATCAAGTCCTAGATCATTGTAAAAGACTACAATTTTTTTTGTAATATTTAGATTTTCTTTTCATCTTTTACTTATTCTGTAGTCTGTATATGGTCTTGGTGTATTAAAAATGTATATACTCGATCTGAACTGCAGAAAGCTGGCTGTGGCCAACCAAAATACCATAAGCTAGATTAGTAAAAAGTGCTTAATAGTAATTTATCAGTTATGTACATGACTGTTTTCATTTGCTTAATATTTTCTGACTTGCGTGTATAAATAGTCAGAGACCCCTTACGTGTATAAATAGTAAGAGACCAGAAGAGCTAGAAGTGAACCAGATTAAGTAAGATCTTTATTGGCAGTGTCCTGAAAAGCAAATTTGCAGGGTTTCCTGTTGATGCCTCTATGCGAGTCATGGTCTAACCAACATGCATGATTTTCACAGTGTTTTTTTTTTTTCTTTTTTTCCCCTTCTTTTAATCTTCATTTACTTCTCAAAAGTTGTCATTTCCTGGACTAGTTAAAATATCACTTTAGTTTAATGCTGTTTTTTATTCATTTAACATGTTTGTCATTGGGCATGTCTTCTCATTCATTCTCCTGTATCTCCTGTGTTAGAAATGATTAGTTCCTTTGAGGATTCACTGAATAAGGAAACCACATGATCTCCAAAGGCATTAGTTTTAATTGAATTAAGTCAGAGTATCTAAAGATCCTTTGAGAATCATTAATGAGATTTTCTTCCAATTACCATGAGCACAGTTTGACTTCCTTGGAAAAAGCTTTGTATTAATTGGACTTCTTGTATTGGGCAGTTTGGGATTGGAAAAAAGGGGACTGTTGTTCTTCTAGGAATTTGTAAAGAACACTGGGATGTTGACTTTTGAATTTAAGAAAACAAACCTAAGTGAACACAAAACATTAAAAGCAAATGGCATTGGCAGACTGAAGCAAACAATTAACAACATACAATATCAAATTAACTGCAGAATAAACAACAGTAGGACTTATTATCCAGACAGGAAACGATGGGAACAAGTTTTCTTCACCAGATGCTGCATTGTAGATAAAAACAATGACACGTGCCCCTCTAATAGGAGGTAAAAGTAATGGTCAAACACTTTCTCATTTGCATTTTAAAAGGCACAAACTTTTGTATGTTAATAATGTTTAAAGCAAAAACTTTACTCACATTACTATTAACTGGATTAAAAATCTGAAATTATGAAAAAATATTGTAAACAAGGGAAATATCTGTAAGTGGACGTCAAAGTGAATCGTCTTTGCATCAGTTAGGGGGCAGTTACAATTAAAGAACCAGCTATTTGACCTGAGCTTTGATTTCTGGTACCATCGGGTACTATAGCTGACATGCTCTTGGGCAAGAAACTTAACTTCAATTGCTCTCCGGGTGCCGGATACAAGGCTGCCACACACCCACCCACTGTGGGCACATGTACTCAATTAATTCAGTGTGTGTATACAGTGGAGGAAATAAGTATTTGATCCCCCACTGACTTTAAAAGTTTTAATAAAAAAAAAACTAAATGAAACGACTTAAAATTTCATGCCAGCTTTATTTTAACAGTGACCCATAGAATATCAGAAGAAACTAAGAAAATGATAAATAAAAATGTATTTGAATTTTACTGAAGTAAATAAATATTTGACCTCCTAATAAAACATCATTCAATACTTGGCACAACCCTTGTTGGCAAGCACAGTTTCTTATAGGTTTTCTAAAGTTTGAAAACACTTCACGAGTCATTTTGGCCCACAGATCATCTTCAAATCCTTAAGGTTTTTAGGCATGCATTTGGAAACATAGAGCTCCAGCTCTCTCCATTAAATTTTAAATTGAAAATATATATATATTTATAAAATTTATTTTTCTTCTTTCTTTGTCGTGCTGGAAGACTCGTCCACAACTCATTTTTAGTGCCCTGGTAGAGACAAGGAGGTTGTCATCCAGGATTTTGCAATACGTGGCCCCGTTTATCTTCCTGTCGATGCGGTGAAGTTGGCCTTTGCCCTTAGAAGAAAAACACCCCCAGAACATGGCCTTCAAATCAAAAAATGGCCTTCAAATCTTTCGTCGGCCAATAATATATTTATCGGACTAGTAGAACTAGTAGACTTAACTAATCAACATTTAGCGTCCTTTAAAGTTTGAATTTGTATCTACAGTTTTTCCAGGGAAATCTTTTGACTTTCTGTGATTAACCGGGTAAAGTTCATTTGCAGCTGAACAGTCATGCGCGTTGACGTGTACATGATGGTGAAATAACTCATAAAGGATGCATCCTGCACCAGAGATACGTGGCCTGTGTGTTCACTAAGGAGTGCAGTGCTCACGGCTTGTACAGCTCAACACAAAGATCTTTGTTTTCTTAAGGATTTTGCCACAGAAGAACACACTGGACTTTATCCCTGCCAAACGAATGTTACTCTTGTGGCCTTTTGAAGGAACCTTGATACTGCACTCCAGGATTATAAACGTAATCGTAAAAAATCCTGCTTGTTCAGGGAATTGAGCAGGATGCTTGACTTTGCTGCACACGTGCTTTGGGTTATTTTTCCTTTTTATATTTTCTCTGCTGGTAAAAGAAGAGGCCTGCAATCCTGAGCTATCTTTAGTAAACTGTTGCATCCCTTTTTAGGGGTTAAGTCTTATCAGCCTACCACAGTTTTTTGAATAGAATAAAGGTCTTAACAAATAAGAACAACAGCTGTAACAGTTCTGAGCATTTTATTAGGAACACGCTACCTTATTTAGGCATGGCAATTTTGTTTTTAGAACCATTTTCATATAGAAGCAATTCAAGATTGCTTTCCAGAGGAGTAAAAATCATAAAGGTTATTTAAAATAATGAAGACAGTGTGTTAAAAGAAAATAAAAACATAAATTAAATAAAAGGACATAAAAATAGTTAAAGAAAAGATGAATATAGTATTTTGAGCAACCAGAAATGGAAGTTAACAAAAAAAACACCCAAAAAGAAAAAAAGAGGTAAAAAAATATTTTTTTCAAAGGATTTCTATAGGAAAAAAATGGCTGTGGCACAAAAAACATAAGCCATATTGTTCCAAATAACCCTAGGGGGCTATGGGTACTACGATACTGCCAAATTTCACTGTTAAACATCATAAAATTTTTACGAGAATCTCCAAGCCAACTTAAAAATAAGGAGCATCTTAAAATTTTATCTTCTATGAGGGTCCCCATGCCCATCCAGAAGAGAAAATCTTGGGCACTGGGCAAATACTCCCAGGACAGGGTACCAATCTATCGCTGGACACACTCTCTCTCACACACACAGACTATAGGGGCAATTTAGTGCAGCCAATTAACCCCGAATCCATGTTTTTGGACTGTGGGGAAAAAAATCGGAGAACCCTGAGGAAACCCACGCAGACGCGGGGAGAACATGGAAACTCCACCCAGGTTAGAATTCGGACTGGGAATCTTCAGCGCTGAGAGGCGATTGTGCTAACCGCTAAGCCACCGTGCCACCCAAATTGTAAAGAATAATTCTTATTCTTTAAAATTTTTATTTGCGAGCGGCATAGTGGTTAAACACAGCTTCTCTATGTTTGGTTCTTTCTTGAGGCTGAACTTATAGATTAGTTCCTAAGATCTGAGAGTTCTTCTTGGTTCATATCTCTGTAGCAGATCTGAAAAACACATAATAACACACACAAACACATCATCACCATGTCAGTATCACTGCAGTACTGAAAATTATCCACTACTCTAATACCTCCTGATCATCAGAGAACATACTTAAGTGGATTAACAGTTTGTAGATAAACAGAAGTACAGTCTATAATTGTAGAACTATAAAGTCCATCTATGTGATCAGTGGAACAGAAAAAAAGGGGGGGACCTAATAAAATGGCCGGTATTTTTTGCTTAATACAAAAAGTGCTGGTGAGTGTATGTTTTAAGTGGGATTAGTTTTTGATTATCCTTTCATCTTAAGGATATGACGTACTTTGTTTAAGCTTTGGGTTGAGCCACGTTTTATTGTAGTTTTCCATTGCAAAGATTTTAATGGTGGTAGGTTTTGAACAGGACTCAGTGATTGTGTGGGAAACCTTTCCTTCTGGCAGTTTGCCTGTATTTACTTTTTATAATCTTAATGCCTTAGATGTTCTTGAATAATAGAAAGCAGAGATAAGAACCACACGACACCCTGACACAATATTAATGTGATACCTAGATTCTAAGTCAGTTATATTGTGAAATATACAATTTTCTGTTGATTATTTTGGTTACACTTTTTATAAATCTGGTACTCATAATGCATTATAAGTGCATTTACAAAGTATTCATAATGGATAATAACATTTGTTATAAGCCTTGCTTAATGTAAATAGATAATCATAGTCATAAATTGTTACAAGATTGAGGAAACCCTTCACATTTCTGCAGATTTTTAAGTATATCTTTTCATGAGACAACACTGACAAAATGATACAATGAAAGGTAGTCTGTGTACAGCTTATATAACAGTGTAAATATATTCTTCCCACAAAAAAATCCATGTACAGCCATTAATATCTAAACCACCGTCAACAAAAGTTAATACACCCCTAAGAGACTACGTTTCTAAATGTCCATGTTGAGCACTGCTTGTCATTTTGTCCAGTGTCATGTGACTTGTTAGTGTTATTAGGTCTCAGGTGTGCATAGGGAGCAGGTGTGTTCAATGTTTTAGTACAGCTCTCACGCGCTCTCATACTCGTCACTGAAAGTTCCAACATGGCACCTCATGGCAAAGAACTCTCTGAGGATCTTAAAATACGAATTGTTGCACTACATGATGAGGACCAAGGTTACAAAAAAGATTGCCAACACCCTGAAGCTGAGATACAGCCCTGTGGCCAAGATCATCCAGTGTTTCAAAAGAGCAGGGCCACTCGGAACAGACCTCGTGTTGGTCATCCAAAGAAGCTTCTTGTTTCTAGAGTTTAATACATTAATTGCACAATTATGAATTTAAGGAGTCAGATACTAATGTTTGCCGTGCTTGTGGTAGCTCTGTGTTTAGGATATTGGGTTAGAAATCTATTAGATGAAGGTTAAAATGCCAAATCCTACCCTGTCCATTGAAGTTGACCTTTAAAGAAGACTCTTGACTCTTATTGCTTCAGGGATTCTGTATTGTACCAGACCCTGAAATTTCACCCCATTCATCAAAACTGGGATATTTGTAAGTCCCTTTGGATAAAAGTCTCAGTAAAATGACTTAAATCTTATGTAATGTAAATGCTGGAATGGGAAATGGCCTTCCTCAAAGTATGACAATCATAGAGTTACTGTAAAACCGTAACCCTATTCAGTGTACCATAAACTATTATAGATAAACGTCACTTTAAAATCTAACTGTATTTATATCAGAGCTTGGCTTTCTTGGCCGAAAATGTTATTGTAATAATATTGTAATATTGTAATAATTTACCATATTTATTATAGACAGTTATTACTGTGATTGTAAAGTTACTACTACTGCAAAAACATAATTTTGTTTTGTGAAGACAGTAGGGAGATTTTTTTTTAATTAAAAAACAAGACTGTGTAAGCAAATCATGACTTGAGCGCCTGTAAACCAATGAAACATTGTGTACTCGGACAGTATAACTGATTTAGATGATTTTTCTGTGTATACGTCTGTGCCATCATGCAGAGCTCGGTGACATCCCTGATTAAATAATTGCAGTCTGATATTTACTCATGTTGATTACTTTAAGTGAACCATTCTGAACCAGACAGTGTTTTGCAGCACACCATAGGAACAAGGCTTGGTATATCATTTGATGCTTCAGATTCATTGTAAATGATTTTTACATTTGAAGAGTTTCAAGGTCTCAAAACAGTGAAATGACAATGCGAACCGATAAATTGTTGGTAAAGTTTATTATGTTGGTTATGTTAAAGCCTTCGAAGAACAGGGTCATGCAAGGTCAAAAAAATATATATTATTGGCAGTTTATGATCAGATCGAATGTCCTTCCTCTGTACTGGTGGTTTATCATTTGCTCATGTGACAAAATTACTCGGCCAGAAAAAAAAAATTACTAAAATAAATTTGAAACTAATCTTTGTGTCGGTGCTAATCCAAGACATAAAGAATACCTTAATATATATATACTTAAGAGTCTATTATGGCGTCTTTAAGAGATTTTATTTATTGCAGTTGGTAGTGCTGGGGGGAGGGGTGCCTGGGGGTGGTTCCCCATGCCCATCCAGGGGAGAACATCTTTGGCGCTGGGCAGATTTACCCAGGACAGGGCGCCAGTCTATCGCTGGGTAGCGTTTGTATGTTCACAAACGTCATCTCTAAATATATTAAATTAGAGATATTAAAAAGTGGGTATTTCCGGTCCTTAAATCTGATTGGCTGAGCTGCTGGTGCAGCCGTGACATCAATGCATAGCTCTGACTGCTTCAGATTTGTATCAGCGCACGTGGTTATTTTTACAAAAATGGGAAGCAGGAGAAATGATGTCTGTAACTGTCCACCGAAGTGAATCATTTGCATTCTAACTCGACTGAACAAAGCGGCGACATTATTGAGAGCGCTGAACAACAAAAATGAAAAGACTTCAAAGCAAACAGTTTTAGCTCACCAGCAAAGAAACGTTAGAATGTGGTAGAACATTATTTTAAATCATGTACCATTAATGGAAACATACAGATTGATCTTAAACAGACAGCTATTTTCCAATGAGCACTTGTATCCCGTTGCTTAGTGACCAATGTTCACTTATAAGCCAGACTAAATTATACCAACTATGAATTAAACCGTTTTGATCATTTATTTTATGAAAACTTTCACTAAAAGCAATAAGCCACTCGGGGTTGTGCATTATTGTGAACAAATCACAGGAAAGAGGGGTAATTGTTAAGCATTGTTCCCAACACCTTGTTCCTGTGATTTATTCAAACTAACGCACACCATCTCGTATCTTAATGCTTAATTTAATTGCCTTTAGAAATAGGTTAGGGCTAGGTTAGTTGGGTTAAAGTTAATATACACAAAAGTACAGTTGCTATGCCCTAATATGTGGCAGGAAACCAACCAAAGCCGTGGCAGTATCAAGCCGGATGTCGACTGCCGTAAAAAAAGTAGGGAACCAATGCCATACCTTTCGTAGTTCACGTGACAAACTCAGGCAGAAATGTTCAAAAAATGGTAGAGGCAATCACGGTAGAGGATAATGTTAGTACAAGCAGAGAAAAAATTGTACGACCCAAGTCATCATACGACTCAGTGTGGGAGCACTTGATTGTAACACCTTAAAAGAATAGCGTAATGTGCAAAATATGCACAGCAGCACGAAATCACTGCACCTGTAAAATGATGCTCGGCGCTTTGGGTTAAAAAGATTCACTGTTAATTTTTACATTTTTTTTTCACTCAATGTTACTAGAGCCTGCTAGAGTAATTAAACATTTTTTTATTAGTACATTTATATTACACTCGCGTTTAGTAAACAAGCCTTAGCACATTCCAACCGAGTTTTCATTTTAAATGTGTCAGCTCAACCAGCAGTTCCAAAACAAGCCGTAGTTTAGGACAAGCTAACTTTGGTTCTATTTATTTCTTTTACTCAATGTTACTAGAGCCTGCAAAGAGGAGTTAAAAAAGATGTCTTATTTTTAGTAAATCGATGTCACTCGTGTATTTAGTGCGTTTTCTATTCCACCTTAAATGTGGCTGCAGTTGCATTCAAAGTAAAAAAAAAAAAAAGAAAAACTACCCAACCATTTTTTATTAATACATTTAAAGTAAATTCTCAAAACACACCTCTTCCGCAGACACTTGCTATAAAAAATTAAGACTAGGGTCAATGGTACTGCAATTTGGCAGGTTTTTCCTAAAACTACTGACTTGTGTTGTTCCTTCATTTGTAAATTGCTTTGGATAAAAGCGTCTGCTAAATGACTAAATGTACATGTAATGTTGTGTTATTAAATAATAATAAAAATATGACTTTAACTGATGGGTTAATTTTTCATGTAAACACTTTTAATAATAGTAGGTTGTGGGTTTCTTATACAATTATAACATTACTTCTCTAAAATCTTCAATATTGTCTTGTTTTCCTTTTCATCCGATTAATAATCAAGTAATCGAAAAAATAATCGACAGATTCATTGATTATCAAAATAATCGTTAGTTGCAGCCCTCAAATAGGTTTCTATGTTTATCCATTGATGGAATAGAGACCTGTCCAGAAATGTTGTCTTTCGCCTTCTGCCAATGAATGAGCAGTCGGATAGGCTTTAGCAATCATTAGTTAATGATTGGTGTAGGTTACCTGTTAGTTGAGATATCATTGCATTTTGTAGCAAATCATAATTCCTAATCCTCAAATCTGCACTTCCTTTGCTTTGTGCTGATCTGCTCTAATGGTCAGGAGAAATACAAGCCATTTATTTAGAAAGGAGACTCAATTACAGGAACAAAGGTTCAGTTGTAATGGCCATAAGATTCATGAGCTGACCTTAACAACATGCTCCAGAGCCGCAGCACACGCTGTTAAAACTTTGAAGAGGTCAAAACAGATTATGTATTGTAATTGTACATTGCGGAAATCGGATGTGTATCTTATTTTTTTTTTTTTGCAGTTTTTAAATGAAATGTGTTTGTACACCTGGCCAACATAAAGCTTAAACTACTCTATAAGTATGTTATTTGTGTTTTACATTTAAAGATGAAAATCCAGTGAATTTACTGTCGGAACAACTCATTATTAACCACAATTTAACCAGGCCTATGAAAGGTTAAGCTCTGTGTCAAGTATATCTCATTCTCCTAATGACAGAAAGTGAGTAATGAATAAACTTTTAAGCCATTTGTATTATAAATATAATGGTTATGAATAGACAATAGAAGAACACATATTTCCTGTGATTTATTCACAATAATACACAACATAGTGTCTTGCTAAAAATGGGAAGTTCTGATCCTTAAATCTGATAGGCTGAGCCGCTTGTCTAGCCGTTTTTCCATATACTACGTTTGGTAATTTGGCCACTAAATTGCAGTATTTGATTGTTAAAGAAATCGGAACTCTTTTACTTGTGGTCAGGGTTCATTTTAAAAAACAAACTGGATTATGTCATGGAAGACAAGTTTACTAGTTTGTTTTTTAATATAGTGTTGCTTTTTTTTTTTTTTTTTAAATCTCTAAGACGCCTGACCGTTTGGCCGTACCGTTTGTCCAGCCGTGACATTAGTGACAATAATGCACATCTCTGACCGCTTCACATTTGTATCCTTGTGTGATATACAATGTACACTATATTGCCAAAAATGCTCACCCATCTAAATTTTCAACATCAGGTGTTCCAATCACACTTCCACAGGCACTTAGGCATGCAGACTGGTTTTACAAACATTTGTGAAAGAGTGCGTCACTCTCAGGATCTCAGTGAAGTCCAATGAAAATGAAAGTGTTTGGGAATGACAGCAACTCATCCAACAAGTAGTAGGCCACGTAAACTGACAGAGCGGGGTCGGCGGACGCCAAGAGGTTTCCAACTTTCTGCAGAGTCAATCACTACAGAGCTCCAAACTTCATGTGGCTTTCAGGTTGGGGATGCATTTGATTAGGTTTGCTGTGTCTGTCAGCACAGTGTCCAGAGCATGGAGTAGATACCAGGAGACAGTCCAGTACACCAGAAGACATGGAGGAGGCTGTTGGAGAGAACATCTAAAAACATGGCTCGCTGTTTATATTAATCTGTATAGTTCCGTTATTGGTATATGATTTAATGTTTATTTGCTGGTGAGCTGGAACAGCTTCGTTCGGAGCCTTTTTGTTTTGGTTTCAAGAATGTTGCTGCAGATAATTCAGCAGCAAGTAACAGACATTGTTTCCTTTGCTTTCAATATTTAAAAAATAACCTGATGCACTGACACAGATGTAAAGCACATTTTGAGATTTTTTGGCAATGTATTGTATATCACAGGTTAATACAAATGTGACGCAGTCACGGGTGTGCATTATTGTCAATAATGTTTTGCTCAACAAACAGCTTGGCCAATTAGATTTTAGAATCGGAACTACCCGTTTTATAACTGCACATAAACCATTAGCTGAACTTGCAGCAGGTGAATCAGTTCCTCGTGTCCTCAGCTTTAACTTTCTGTTTTTAGCCAGCATCTGAAAACTCATTCTGCTGCCATAGGTGTCTATTAAGCAATTGTAATGGTCTCGAAAAATCTGTTATTCAAAATCTGTAGTTTATTGTTTTAATAAAATGCTTTTTAACAACTACATTTAGAGTTAAATTTTTTTTTTTTTTGTTAATGTCTTGATTAATAACAGCGAAATGTTTTTTTGTTGTTGTTGTTAATCAATTGACAGCCCTTGTACTTTAACAATTTCTTGTGGTCGTGTCATGAACGTTAGTAATTAGATTCAGCCTTATGGAATGTGTGTGTTCAGGAATTCTTGAAATACAAAGAGTGACTGTAATGGTATCACTGTGACTTGTTCTCTACTTGGCAGTGACTGCGTTTTCCTTCTCCGTTCTGACCAGACGATTTTTTTTTCTCGAAATTTTCTGTTACATTACATTTTGAAAGGTACCTGCTGTGGAGAAAAAATAAAAAGCAATTAAATCGTGTCAGGAAAATGCTGGATTTGTAAATCCTATTAACTGCTGTCACTGTTCAGCATCTGTTTCTTTTTAGAAATGGAGCACCAGCTTCAGTCTGTTTGGCTCATATTTAGGTGTAACATCAAGACGGTGACCTTCACTTGCTGCTAGGTGGGGAATTAATAGGTCTCACAGCGGAGGGATGGTAAAGAAATAGGCCAGTTAATTATGTGACTGAAAGATGCTTTTATAAACACTTGAAAATCTTTTATAAACTCTGATGGTCCTGCCAGTCCTTTAATTGGACCGGCGCCTGATGACGTTAGGTTTGGGATCCAGCCAGAGCCATACAGTTACTGTTAAGAGCATGGAGGTCCTGCATTGGGGATTTGCTCTTAGCTAAGCTATTTTTGGTATGTAAACAGCCGTTGGTGGTCACTGATCCTCTACTGCATAAGCCATTCAGCAGTATCTAGGAGTAAACAGCTTTAAAAAAAATAAGTTAAATAAATATTTAAAAGAAAGGATTTTAACAATCATCCATAGATTTGATGTACAAGCATGCTATGTGTTTGTAAATGGCTTTTATGTTACACTGCTCAAAAAAACATTTTAATAAAGGGAACATTTAAACCACACAATGTAACTTCAAGTAAACCACACTTATGTAAAATCAACCTGTCCAGTTAGGAAGCAACACTGATTGTGACTCAATTTCACTTGCTGTTGTGCAAATGGAACAGACAACAGG
>JAOUQT010007256.1:0-12352 GCA_025769995.1 Xyliphius kryptos | reverse complement strand
CATTTAGTAGATGCTTTTGTCCAAAGCGACTTACAAGTTTCCCACTTAATAGTTCGGTTCAGAACACAGGGTTACACACAGAATCCTTGGCGCAATAAGGGTGAAGGGCCTTGCTCAAGGACCCATATTGGTAACTTCAGTGGACCTGGGACTTGAACTTGCATCCACATCCTGTGGTAGCACCTCTTACTCTGTAGAGTGCAACACAAATACAACTCATTGAGTAAGAAACTCAAGTCAAAAAGAAATGTTTGCTTATGTCCCAGTTTAACATTTTTAAAAGTACAAAATTTTGTACTGTAAAAAACAAATGTCAAACAAATAATATTAAGTTTATTTTCTTTCATATTACAAAATTTAAAGTGAGTGAATGCAATGTATTACAGTGTTAATACTGCCATTTGCTTAAAGTTCATTATGCTTAACCTGTCCTGATAAAATCACTAAATTGATTATAAATTTCTAAACACTGCATTAATCTTTATGAAAATCAGTAAGGGGTGCAGTACCACAGACAACCAGAAGCATGAGCCAGAGTGCAGGGGTTGCATCAGTTTGCATCACTCATGCGCTCTCGTTTAACCTTTAGTTGAAGATTATTATTTTGTATTTGAGCGACTGTGCTTGGGTCTAAAGCTTTTTTAAGAGCATTTTTCAAAATAACATTTATTTTCCATCATCATTTTGGAAAACTTATGTAGTTACTGAGAAATAAAAAACTTCACACCAGTATTTACAGAATACTGTAAGGACTTAATTTATGTTGACATGATCAATAACAAAGCATTTCTTTTTTCTAGATCCTAAAGGATGACTTGTATAAAAACCCTCTCAGGTACTACCTGACTCCACTGTGGGAGCCACGAGAAAATGGCAGGTAAAAATGTGAAATTAATATTGTGTATGTTAAGTTTTTCATTATGAAAGTCATTCTTTGGTCACAAGTCTGGACAACTGAGCATCACACCTGTGCGCGTGCTAGATTCAGATCCTCTTTTTTTAAAATGCTTCTATGACTGAAAGCTGTCAGTTATCTGGAAAAGTGGAAATTTAAGTTCAATTAAAGAATATTATAATGTGAGCAAAGACAATAAAGTCTTACTTGCTATTAACATTCCAGTCTACACCAATGATGTGCAGTGATTTGAGGGTCAACAGAAGTTTCTTCACACTAAACTCAAGTTGTGATGGCCCTTACTTTGTGCACACAGTGCGGTTTATTTTATTATATTATCCATCTGTCTATAGATCGAGACACCTGCACACATCTTAGTCATGCACTGGAATTCTAATAGCAGTTAGATTTTATTGTCCTAGCTGACAGTACACATGTTCTTGTCTTGCTGGAACAGGTAATTGCCCTCCCCAGACTGTCTAATTGGAACAATGAACATGAGGAATGACCAATTTTGATATAGTTTAGTTATTTTTGTTGTATTGTAATTCCTACTTCATTTTAAACCATTTCCTGATTATTCCTTGCAGCACTCCAAAACCACCTCAAAGCAGTAACGGCGATGATTGTGTAATCATCTCGGATTCAGACGAGGACCAGGAACCAGTCAGTGAAAACTTAGAACAGAAACACGAAGAACATGATGAGGGTGATGATGACGAGGGGCGTGTCACAGGTAAGAAACTACACCAGACACAGTAAGAAGCTCTTATCGGTTTACTTATAATCACTTGTACACCTATATTACCAAACACAGCATGTTTTTCTTTATTGTTTTAGAGCATGTTAATATTTCAAATATAAAGTTATTGACAACATGCAAGTTAAGACCAGTGAATAACAAGTAATGGTAAAAATAAACAAAATAAAGTGTAATACTAAGGCGTAACATTAGAACGAATATCCTGGGCTGCAACAATAGATTTTTAAAAACTTTTTTTTACACACATCATGTTGATATTATTAGCAATACAAGTCAATCAACTGAAAAAAAACACAATTATTCTGATGATTTGCACTGAATGCTCTCAGCCAGGTGTGAGGAGTCTGAACAGTAGCTGCTGATGCCAATTCTCAAACAGGCTTCCAAATGATTATCAGTGAAGGTGGACCGTATCTGGATTTCATTATGTTCATGTGGGCAAAAGCCTAATTCACATGAGTAGGTTGACCCTCAAAAATACTGCCAAATACGTGGTGCATTTTCTTATGTTTGGATACATTTCTTCACCCAGCAACATCCAAAACTACCCAACAGGACCTTCATTTAAATGTCAGTTGGCAAGACTAAAACTTCGTTACTGACGCTATTTTTATATAATGTTGTTTTGTTGTTGAAATTCTGAACTAAGGAGTCCGCCACCTCCACTAAAGCCTCGTTTAATCGTGTCCCCATTTTGAAATTATTGTTTGTGCTTCATTATAGTACAACTCACTTAGAATGATGTCACGGTGGCAGCTTTTGCTTTTGAGCTGGCGTTTGTGAAAACATGTTAATTGATTAGCTGCGATTACTTCTCCGTCTTCCTTCGGAGTTTGCTTTGATTGGAAATTGCTTGTCATATTTTGTGCATAGTTCAAATCAAGCAGATGCATTTGGAGTTTGACATCCTAAAAAATAGTCTTTTAAATGTCCACTTTAAATGAAAATAGTAAGTTAAACAGAAACTTTGTTTGTAAGGCGGTGCTCTGAAACAAGTATTATAGGTGGGGGTAGCTATGCTAACAAGTGTGCCAGACTGTAGCAGGGGGCGTGGCCACTCACCACTTTGTGAATGGTGAATGCAAGTGCTTCCGATAGTGTGCTGTAATAAAAGCACTGATAAGCACAATTAATCAAAAGTCCTTCATTTCTCTAATCTGTGGTGTGTTCCACAGCGATCAACCAACATGCACTATGCGATCAACCCATCGGTCCCTTACTTAAGTAAAAGTACTAGTAATAGTGAAAAAAAAAATACTTAAGTATAAGTTGAAGTATTATTATTAGTTTTTTTATTCAAGTACAAGTATAAAAGCACATTAATTTACATTTAATTAAATTAAAAAAGTATTTATTTAAATTTCACTTTTAGTAATTATTTTTAAACAGGGTATCTATTCAATTCAAAGCTGCACAAGCACTATCGCACAAAAACATGATCATGGATGGCATAAGGCTCAAAGGAAAAAGAACATGAAGCCTGATGAGCTCCCTAAAGGAGCCGTCTAGACAGTGGCTGCTACCTTAAAAAAAAAAAGTAATGAACCTGTTTTGGAAATGTAGTGAGTAAAAATACAGTACAGTTCTGATATTTAATAATTTATTATTAAAAGTGCTGGTAATGAATTTCTTTATTAATTCATGTCGCATGATTTATGTGTTACTCACCGTGTTACATCCACGTACTTTACCTGCGGCACTTTGCTAACGCTGGGGGAAAAAAATGAATAAGATTGAATGCAGAGCCGGATTGCACCGACAGCCCAAGCAGTTTTTTGCTTGTGAACTGAATAATGCCAGTGAATAATGCCAGTGATCCAATACGCGTGTTTTTATTTATAGTATCATTAGCCTGAACAGTGTTTTAACCTGTTCATATATACAAATATAACTTGCAAGTTTTCAAATTTTCTGACAAAGTCTTAGTAAAGGGATGGCACGGTGGCTTAGTGGTTAGCACGTTTTCCTCTCAGCGCTGGGGATTCCCGGTTCAAATCCCAATCTGGGTGGAGTTTCCATGTTCTCCCTGTGTCCACATGGGTTTCCTTTGGGTTCTCTGGTTACCTCCCACATCCCAAAAACATGGATTCAAGGTAAATTGAATGCTCTAAATTGCCCTGTACAGTGTGTGTGTGGCTGTGTGAGAGAGTGTGTACCCAGCGATGGATTGGCACACTGTCCTGGGTGTAGCTGCCCAGAGACCGAGACGTTCTCTCTTGGATGGACGTTCTCCCACCCCGACCCTCATAAAGGAGTAAGTGGAAGATAATGAATCTTAGTAAAGACACTGCAGTGTATGGGAGTGAGGAGTGAAGCAGGATTAATTGCATTTAGAAAGGCTTAACGCATCGGCGGCCCGCAAGCAGGACACATCTGGCCCGTGAGGTTGTTTGAACTATAATAAACGATAATGAAAAAAAAATAAAATGAAATCAGACTGTCAGACCTAGTCCACACTTCTGGGGAAAAATGTATGCATTTGGGCCTAGTGTTTACACAAATCTGTAGTTTTACATCACCAAAAAGGATTATATAAGAAAACTCCGGGCGAAGTGGAGGTTTTGGAAACTTCGTAAAAACACTTTTAGGGTCCTGAATGTCACTGTCTGTGACCAATAATAAAATGTTGTAATAAACTCTTATTGATTATAAACGAACTAAATTTATATATTCAGTGTTGCAAATAATTACAATTAAATTAAGCTGTGCTTGAAGCTGTGAGCAAACTGATTATGCAAACCATTGACTTTGTTGTGGCCTTTGGTCTTCTAGACCGCTTCCTTTCAGAGTTTCCTCCAGTTTCCAAGTACTTTCTGAAGCTGTAGAATTCTGTACTTACTGACACTTTGGTTTAGGTTTATAATTGTTCTATAAGACAGACCTACACTTTTAAGGGTTCTAATTCTCTCTTTTATTGTCAACTGCCTGTTTCTTGCTATTATGATCCTGCTCTGGAGGTTGTTGTGATAAAATTCTTTTTTAACTCCGCATATATGAAATCAGCATTTTGTAGGTACTCCACACAAACTGGGATAAATGGAGAAAGTGTTTTAAATGTAATACTGGTTTTAACTCTGACAATAATTGGTTGGGTTTTAGTTGAAATTTTCATATTCTTTTCATTTTTCAACCTCTACATTGATTCTTTTGTACCATTTTAGATTAATTACTAGACTATAACTGTCAATGGCAATGCTAACTGTAAAAATTAATTTCCAGAACATGTGGTCAGTGGGGTGTTCCAAATTTATTAAATACAAAGTTACTGCAGTGGCTCATAAAGATCCCCAAAATAATCAGTCTGACATTGATGGTCAGATCTGTAATCAGACAAACCCGGTGTACAGACCTTAGGGAGGGGCGTTTAAGCATTGTATCTTAGTTGCACAGCCCTTGAGCTTGTGCTGATAATGTGGCTTTTGACTCTCATTTCTCTCTTCATTTTGTGAGTAAAAACACTCCTGAAAAAAAAAACATTTGTTGGTATGACTTCCTATTAAATGGACGTTTAAAATATGCCAAGTTCTGTTATTGAAGTGGGTAGTTTTAAAACAAATTGTTGATGGGTACGTATAATCAGTTGCAATAATTAAATAAGCTTACATGAGATTCTATGCACTTTTTTGGGTAATTTGTAAAAAAAAAAAAATAAAATCATATTTAGGTTTGGACGCTGGGTCCACATCATTTAAGAAACATGTTTTCCACGAGTACTTTTTATTCCTGTCCATTTTTCAAGAAAGATCCTGTTTTTACTCTCAACTTTTGTCTTGAGATTAACAGAAACATGGAAAGGCTGTTGCAGTGTCTTTTTTATTTTTAATTTTTGGCTCCCCCATTAATAGCGCCCCCATTGGTCAGTCCACAAGCTCTGTGTCTGCTTTTTCATTTCAAGCATGCCAATCATTTTTCATTACCATTCAAAAGTGAAAGATAATAAATTGTTTGTTAAAATTTATTTAATTTAATATCTAATTATTGTAAGCATTAGTTTTTACTGGATTTCAAGCTTTTATTTTGAAATATAGACATGTTTTTTATATCGGATTCATCTGTTAATCAAAAAAAAAAAAAAAAGACTCTTTATGCCTCATATTCAAATATGAATCAAAATTCATTTTTATACAGTACTAGTCAAAGGTCGGATTATCTCTTTATTGCACTTATGTTTTAGGCTCTGACTACAGTGACCCAGATGCACTCAGGTCTTCCACTGTAGAGAGAGAGGAAGAGGACGTAGAAATAGAGGAACTAGAGGATTCACGTGACTCAGGAAAAGGACAAGGCCAGGAAGATGAGGAAGAAATCCAGGTTGACAAAGAGGAAGAGGAAAACTAACAGCAATAATGCTAAGAAGGTTTCTTAAATTGAATTTCTACTTTGTTAAAAGAAAGAACTCATTGGGGCATTATTAAGGCATGTGACACATTCGGGCAATTCAGTTCCCTTCATTTGGACCTACTTCTAGCCATAAAGCGCACACGACTGAGTAGTTGCCACAGAGGTTAAGGGTTCAAACCTTTACATTACAACATGGAGCACCACACATTATGTCATTAGTTGCCAGGGTTTTATTATTATGATTATTATTATGCAAAGCATGATGCCCTGTCATTAGTAATGATTTGCATGCAGTAATATTCTCATAGATTTCTCTTATACAATTATGTCTAACTTTGATTGTTTGAGAGTCTAAATTTAAAATTTGAAAACAATATGATTTGAAGTTCAAATGATGCCTCATTATGTGCAAAAAAACACTTACTGCATAAATACCATCTGCCCTGTGTTCAAATGTCACACAATCATTCATTTATTATCTTCCACTTATTCCTTTATGAGGGTCGCCGTGGGGATCCCCATGCCCATCCAGGGGAGAACGTTTCGGGAACTGGGCAGATACACCCAGAACAGGCCGCCAAGCCAATCCATCTCTGGGTACACACTCCCTCACCCAGCCACACACTCATACACACACTCTACAGGGCAATTTGGAGCATTCAATTTACCTTGAATCCATGTTTTTGGAATGTGGGAGGAAATCGGAGAACCCGTAGGAAACCCACGCAGACACAGGGAGGACATGGAAACTCCACCCAGATTGGGATTCGAACCAGCAATCCCCAGCGCTGAGAGTGTGCTAACCACTAAGACAGCGTGCCGCCTCTCACAAAATCAATGTAAAAGTATCTCTTGCGTTATATGTACGTCACACTTGACTCCAGTTAAGTGAACTACAGCACCTGGTACATTCAGTCTTATTTCATCATGCCTTCCTCGAGGCTGCGACATTGTTTCATCATGAATGTCAGCGTGTCAGCAGCCCACCTCCCGGTGTGAAATGCCCTGCACTCGTCTACGCAGTTAGAACCGGATCATAACAATGCGTGATGACATGCATGATGGAACAGTGATGCAGTACTGAGCTTGTGGTATAAGGTGATCTGCACCCATTACATCCTGGGTATTACAAGAGTTTATTATACCGCATTATAGTAAGTCTACATTTTTTGCTTTCAATTTAGTGTTTTGGTTTCCTGCAGGTGCTCGTACCCTGTCAGATCGATTGTAGTTGTAATTCCTGCTCCTCAGCGTGCAACAAACGTCTGCAGGATGATGCAAGTCCCCTGCACCTCCGCAGTAATGACCTGCTCACGACTCAATATTCTTTACCTAACCAAGGTTTTTATTCGTCACCATTATTTGATTAGGATGCTCACAAATCATCTGTCCGGATGTTTCACATATCAATCATTTAGGAATAGTCCCGCAATACATTTGCCACTTCCATATCGTCTTGTCTGTAGAAAATGTTGTTTATATCGAATGAGCGAGGAGGTGCAGAAAGTTGTCTTTTTTTTTTCTTTTTTTTTAACAAGACATGAAAACATGTTTGTAGTCAAGTTACACTGCCTCGGTTTGCAACTACCACTCACAGTCCCCATCTAAAAAGGCTTTGTTTGGAGGGTTAAATAAACTACACTTGGATTGTAGAAATAACAGGATGACTTACCCTACAAAGGAGTGTGCAAAATGATGGGGTAGAGCCAAGTGAAGGGAATAAAGTGAAAGGAAATTGTGATTAAGTCACTGTGCCATGATGCATACGAGTTACATTAGCAGATTGTGGTAGTGCAGCTAAAGAGAGCAGACTCTTACTGCTGATGTTTATGGTAGAGGATGATGGAAATCCACATTATGAAGATTTGAACATGAAGCTTTGTGCCCTCACTGCTCACCCTGCAGACCGAACTAATTTAACTTTGTGTTGCAATCTGTTTTAGTTGCATTAAATATGAGAGCTACTGAAAGTGAGCGAATAAATCCTGAATGTTCCTGTCTGGTCATGACTTTTTCTATATAAATTTTTGGCCAAAACTATGTAGACACCCCTTCTGGATTTATAATTATTCAGAATGGCATTGGAGTAGCGGAGGATTTCATTTTAAGAAAATTATTTAAATTTACATTTACATTTTGGTCATTTGGCAGACGCTTTTATCCAAAGCGACTTACAAACATCCCAACTTTGGTTGGAATCAGAACACAGGGTTGAAACAGGACCCTGGAGCAATGAAGGTTGAGGGTCTTGCTCAAGGACCCCCATTGGTAACTTTAGTGGACCTGAGATTTGAACCCCCAACCTTCTGATTAATAGTCCAACACCCTAACCACTGAGCTACCTCTCCCTCCTGTATTATCTTCCAATTAACCCTATACTAGGTGTATACTAATGAAATGAGATAATCTATACCTATAATTGCCAAAGTTAAATTCAATGGTTTGTTTGATATCGCCATCCAACACAAGACCCCTCCAGTGTCACTTCGTGGTCTTCCCGAGTACCTACACATCTGAAAATTAGCACTGTGATTACGTACCCTGTCCTTAGAAAAAGTAATGGGTTTTCGCTTTACTACATTGAAATGTTCATTCGCTATCGCCATCTAACGCAACACCTTGGATGGATTGGGGTTTTCATGAGTACACAGCGGAATGTTGGCCCAGTCATTGCTTATCATGTCCTTGGAAAACCTACTGAGTAATTTACTTAAGAAAGCACAACTCCTTTATAGTCATTTTACATATTCATTTTAAGATTTTTAATCGCAACAAACCTTCCTCTATAATAATATGTTTATTTTAACTATATAAATTTCAGTGCCATCTCTCAATTGTGTTTCAACTTTCACGTTGTTTTCTACCGTAGTGCACTTATATGTTCTGTAGTAGAATTGTTCTCTTTCATACTTCACATCGGTTTGACCTTTAGTTCGGAACTTTGTTTCTAATGAGCAGAAAACTTCCAGGGAGCTTCAGGACTGCAAGGCTGAGATTGAGCAGCTGGCAGCTTCCACAATTAGCTCAATAAAGACAATGCGGAGCTTCAAGGCTGAAGACCAGGAGCTTAAGAGGTACCAGAAAGCCTTGGACAGAAAGCTCCAGGTTCAAAAACGTAAAGGATTTTACAGTGAAGTGCACCTCATTTGTCGAAGGGTAAGGTATTTTACATATGTTTACATATGAGTTAACTGGCTCAACACCCATGCATGAATTCAAATTTTTTAAAGCTGTTTTAGTAGCATTATTAAATTTTTGGATGATTCTTTAAATTTGTGTTGATTCTGTCACAGTTTCTAACTTTGGCTTTGAGGGTGGCAATGCTGTGTGTTGGCCGTCGCCTCATCTCATCAGGACAAATGACCACGGGAAGCCTTCTGGCTTTTGTACTTTATCAAAAAGATATGGTGGGAAACATGAGGGTGAGTGATTTCGTCAATTAATGTAATTTCAATCTTGTAAAATCAACATAGCGAAAATATAAGAAAATAAAAATGCCCTTTTTGTATTTCTTGAATACCAACTTTGTAACCCATGTTGCTGTGAATTCCAGCAATTAGTGTATGTCTACGGAGACATTTTGAATACAGTATGGTCAGCAGAAAAGGTTTTTCAGCTGCTTGACAGACGTTCTAAAGTGAGAGAAGCAGGTGATGTAGTACCTGCGAAGCTAATGGGAAGAATCAGTTTTGATAACGTGACTTTCTCCTATCCCTCTCGCCCTGAAGAAAAGGCACTTAAGGTAAGTTATGTCTTGTTTAACTGTATGTATAGAATCCTTAAAAAGTAAACTGTTGTGACTTAAATATCAATTATTATGGAATTGGAATGGAATGTGGAAAAAAGATTCATTATAACTAAATACATTTGGTCATTTAGTTGACACTTTTATCCAAAATGACTTAGAACTATACCAGTTAGGTTAAGGTCAGAACACAGGGTTGGTCAAACATCATCTCTGAAGCAATGAGGATTAAGGGTCTTGCTCAAGGACCCACATTGGTAATTTCTGTAAACCTGGGATTTGAACCCACAACCTTCAGATTGACAGATCAAGACCCAAACCACTGAGCTATCACACCATATTAATTGATTGATTAACAGCTCATGCAATTAATGTATTATTCCTTCATTCCTTATTTTCTGCTTAATCTTATACCAGGGTTGCGGGGCCCCTATGCCCATCCGTCGAACGTTTTGGGGGCTAACCCTAACCCACTTAGGAAATCCATGAACCTGGAAGACACAAGCAGAACATAAAAACTCCACCCTCATTGGGATTTGAACCTGGATCCCAGAACGCGCTAATTACTAAACCCCCATGCCGCTCGTATGTCATTCTTGACATTGATTTAAGTCGAAAGGCTTAAAGTCAAAGATGGCTTAGTTAAAGTGCTCGTCTATAAAGTCAAGCATTTGAAGTATAATATCAACATGGACAATTAGTCATTGATATTGAAATAATCAACACACTACTATTTCGCATTGGTTGTTGCAGGATAATTATGCAAACCTTATAGTGGGTATAGGGTATGGGTGCAGCAGCATGGAACAATCTAAATCAAAAGAGGAGGTTGTGTATGTTTGTAACACCAGTCTTAAAAAAAGCAGGGGCAAATCTAAGAAAATACAAATTTGGCACACCAGACGTCTGACTGATTGTTTACTTCATGACGCCAAAACATTATCTGCCATAGTGGCATTATGAGATGGACATTCTCACATTACCCCATCATAGAGGTGTGTGTCTGCTGGTCTTTGTTTCATCTGACTGGTTTTATCTAAAGCATCTCAAATCCTGACTCTTTAGATATTTCATTGTGTCTTCTGTGCTCAGTTGTTTAATAAATGATACCTTCCAACCCCATTTAGTCAATAAGAAAATTATGACATGGGTCAAAAAAACAGGAGTGCATTTTTTTGTTTTTGCTGATTTGTTGAAAAGACCATTTCAAAGTGTCAAATTTTTCAGTTTTAATTTTGCAAGCCTTTTCTACTCAGGTGTGACCAGTTATCAAGCATTACAGTGTATGTATGTATGTTGTTTTGGGAAGGTTCTTCCCAATAACACTTTTATTAAATCAACAAAATAAATTCTAGTGTGCAATAACCCTAATACCTTATAGTTTACAACAAAATGTTTAGAACTCGCTGTATGTGTGTGTTGAAATGCTGCCAGTCGCTAAATTTGGAGATAAGTGCAGGAAAGATGACAGCATTTGTCGGACCATCTGGTGGAGGAAAGACATCCTGCGTGAGTCTTCTGCAGAGATTCTATGAACCTCAGGAGGGTGAAGTGCTCTTGGATGGCGTACCACTTTATCAATACCAGCACAAGTTCCTGAGCAGCCAGGTAAAGACTGATGTAGCATGTTTAGGTGAGTGTGAATAAATAGATATTAGGTGTTACTGTTTTTTATATTTTGCAGGACCAAAAGTAAAAATATAGACATGTATTGTTTGATGCAGTAATTCTAATTATTTACCCCATAATGAGTCCAAATAAAAAGGTTTACTGTGAATCCTCCTGACACAGATGGCAGTTGTTTCTCAGAATCCAGTGCTTTTCTCAGGCACACTGAAGGACAACATTGCATATGGTTTACATGATTGCACCATGGAACAGGTGCATGAGGCTGCTATGAAATCCAATGTCCATGACTTCATTCTT
Source organism: Xyliphius kryptos (assembly GCA_025769995.1). NCBI lineage: Eukaryota > Metazoa > Chordata > Actinopteri > Siluriformes > Aspredinidae > Xyliphius > Xyliphius kryptos. Next base: position 682 of record JAOUQT010007256.1, on the reverse strand, counting down.
AGTCTAGACCAAGGCTATGAAACAGGTACTATAATGATATTTATATTTCATTATTTTAATTTTTTTTTTTTTTACAAGTACGTGAATAAAATTGTATTTGGGAAATTAAAATGTTTTTTTTTGTGCTTGCTGTTTCCACCCTGTAGATGTTGGAGAGTCTGGTGGGCAGCTGGCTGCAGGACAAAAGCAATGTATCGCAATAGCCAGGGCTATAGTTAAAAATCCCAAAGTCCTGATTCTGGATGAAGCCACCAGCTGCCTAGACATCAACACACAACATGCGGTATGTACATTTGTATACCACAAAATGTCACATTTAGACATTTAGTCATTTAGCAGACGCTTTTATGCGACTTACAAATGAGAGAACGCCAGTCAGTATTATTAGGAAAACTAGCTACACTGTAGCACTATCAACCCTGCGCATTACTCGATCTGGCGTTTTTTTATTTATTTTTTAAATTATTGTCTGTGGAAGAGATGGGTTTTGAGAAGTTTCTTGAAAATGTTAAGTGAGTCAGCCTAACGGATGTTGTTGGGAAGGTTGTTCCACCATTTAGTAGTGGTAAATGAAATGGAGTGAGAATTGGCACCTCGGTGAGTTGGAGTCACCAGGCGACATTTGCCACTAGAGCGTAGTGAACGAGTTGGAGTGTACCTAGTAAATATGGACTGAAGGTAA
>JAOUQT010007246.1:0-12352 GCA_025769995.1 Xyliphius kryptos | reverse complement strand
CACACAACTAACAGCAAAACAGCCAGTGCAAACCGTGGCAAAAACAACGCGGCCTCAACTGGGTTGGGTAGGAAGCAGTATATATACCGCTCAACCCAGGTGAGGCCAATCATCACTAATTACGTCTCCTAATTAGTGATGGAGTCCTAGGAGCTGAAACCGGCACTTGCTGGGAGCCGCCATGGTTTTTAAAATGGCGTCCTTTCCAGGAATCAGGCTTCAAAATAGAAGTCCTGACTGGGTGCCTTATACCAGTACAAACTGATAAGAGGAACTGATAAGAAATTTCTGTTAATTTTACCTTAGACACTGTATAATTTATTGTTTATATGAATTCTAGAAATCTGTATGCATGTATCACCTTATCCTTTAAATAAGAACATATACTGAGGAAAATTTTAAATAACCTAGTGACATTTTAAAGTTTATGATGCATTTCTTTGTAACGATAAATTGTAACTACTATCAATTAAAATAACATTGTTATGTTATGGTATGGTACAGTGCATAAATACTTCCTAATTAATTGTGTATTTTGGTATGGGGAAGAAGATGGGTTGGAGTTATGTTTAATTTATACTGTATATAAAAAAATCATTTTTTGCCAAACACATCTAAACATGCCATATTTTCATCCTGAATAAAAAAGCTAAATTCTGAATTTTCTACAGAGTTCAGACCTTTCTACAGATTTTTTATTCATTCCTGCAATCATTTACTGTCTTCTTTTTAATACTAGGGTCGTGGGGGTTATCCATCCAGGGGAGAAAAGGACATGGAACCAATCTATCACTGGGCACACACTCACACACAGATTATCAGTCAGTTTACCTTGAATCCATGTTTTTGGACAGTTGCTGAAACCAGAGGAAACCCACACGGACACAGGGAGAACATAGAAACTGCACTCAGATTGGGATCCAAACCGGGATCCCCAGCGCTCAGAGGCGAGCGTGCTTCCAATGTGCCACCAACATGTTTTCATTTATTCACAATAGGTTTAAATATCTCACTGACCTTTTCTCAGGTCAGATATGTTAATAACAGTTACATTACCTATTTAAAAGTCTGTTTACATACAGTTGGGCTAGTCGAAAAACTCCATCAATGTTAGATTGTTGGACAAGAAAGAGACCTTAAAATTATATGCATATTCTCTAATACAGAGTAGTATGATTGTACCAACATGCTAAATGATAGAATAGACTTGCTCAAGGTTGTCACCAGTACCAAATGGTTTAATTGTGTTTGTTATGAATAAAGGATGCTTAAAAATAGGTCAGAAATCTGTCTAAATCTTTATCGATAACTATTCCTAATTATTCCTCAAAGAGATCTAACTAAAATAACTGTGTCTTAGTTATTTATGCTCCTTCAAGTCAACGTCCCAGAATGACAACGTGTAATATAAGTGGAAAAGCAATCAGGCATTGCAGTATAAGGTGCAATTATCATAATGCCATAATTATACTTGAAAACCAAAAATAAAACACTGTTGATTTGGAAAATGGATCCCGTCAAATAGAAAGGCACAGATCAGTCATTGTCTCCAACCCCTCATAGCACTTGCACAAAGGACTCATGTAGAGCCAAAATATTTCCCTCAGAGAAGACTGTAAGGGAAAAGAGAGACAGAACCACAACCAAACACACCAGATGATCTCATACGAAACACGCTTACACACATTGGCACGGTGTTGTGTAGTGTAAACAAAACCACACTGCTAAGCAACATGCTTTTATGGTGAACTACTTTTATACATCACTGTGTTAGCATCCAGACCCAGGGAGGTAAAAGAGGACCAATGGCAAGAAAAATCTAAAAATAGAGCAAGATAGCAATTTCATATTAAAGCCTGATGAGGGCAGTCTTCTTCCACTGAGCTCGCCTCAGTCTTGCCAATGCACAGAGCCCTATTTAGCAAAGCAGTCTCACTCTGCACAATCAGCAAGTATACACATTTTCCGACACATTGGTTATTCATTATCCTGTCTCAGTTTCCCAAACACTAATTTCTTACAAGTGCAAGTATTAAACTCTTTTAAGCCATGATGCACAAAAGCAAAAATCTTCACATCCCTCTTAGTGCAGCACAACAGCAGTGGTATGCTAAAATTTGGAGGGCTTTTAATGAGCCTGCTAAAGAAATCTGCTGTGGGATCGTTTGTCTTTGGAGATGATCCATATAGTAGATTCAAATGAAGCAGCTAAACGAACCCACATGCATAATGGGAATAATGAATAATTGATTGTACTGATTTCACATGCATAATCTTATATTCAGTGGAAATTCACCCAAATAGTGTTTTTCCAGATTTATTCTGTGATAGCACAAAAAACACACTTGGATTCATGTAGAGCTAAATGAGCGTGTGCATTAGGCATATGTAAAAAAATCTGCATATGTGCATCTATTACCATCCACAATAACCACGCACATACCCCCTTCCGCAAATGCTTGCACCTATAACATCTACAAAATGGCTTTTTTTATTGTGTATAAAATAAATAAGTATAAAATAAATAAGATTTTCAAACCCATGTGTGGCACAATTGTTGGCACCTAATCAGAGAGTACTATGTGCAGACTCTGTTTGCAAAGATGACAGCTTGGAGGGCTCTTCTATAAAACCAAAAAAGACAAGAAAACACATGGCAAGGGGAACCAGTCCTCCATAGGGAATCTCTTCAAATCTTTCATTTTCTAAGGTCCAGTTATATGGACTCCCTTTCAACCTCATTCCAGATTTTTTAGTTCAAGAGGCACATATGTTAAAATATGATAAAATCCTTTTTCTATTTTCATGAAAGCATTTTGGTGCTGATTTTAACACATGCATTGGTTTATTGTCCTATTGGAAGGTCCAGACATGGACTAGTTTAAACATTCTTGCTGATGACTTAATTACTACAATAACTTACTCCTGTGTTAGCAAATCAATTTCTAGTAATTGTCGATTAAAAAACCACTACAGTTTAGTAATTTATTAAATAGCAACATTTTTGGTAAAACGTATGTTCAGCATACAGCATTCAGCACAACATAAAAGCAGTCACCAAATAGATTAGTCATGACCTTGCTGCATTACAGGGCATGGCTCTGAAATAAAGGTCACTGGGTCTCCTTCTATCATCAATCACTCTAGTTACCACATCAACATACTACTGCAAATTAATAAAAAAAAATAAGAGTGCTGAGTTCATACATCCAATATACACTAAAACAAATCCCAACCGTATTCAAATATTTGGGTCTTTTTAACCAAATCTCTATCTACCACATTTGTTAGATACCTATAAAGATGTGAACGGAACTTTGGATGAATAAAACTAAACAACATAAAAATAGAATTAATTTTAATTTACAAAAACAAATCCATCAACTACACACAGTTGCTAATGAATGTAATAGGAATAAGTTGTGGAAAAAATGCATGAAGACACTCAAAAAATATGAAACCTTTAAACAGATATACCTTTTAAATTCTGCGCTGGACACACCTTTTGCATGTGACATTCATTAACATTTTTATGTACATTACAATGATTTTTATCTCTTGTATTAAATATGTAGAACATATATTATCCCAGTATAAGCATAATTGGCTCTATTCACAAGTTTCAAAGTGAAAAAAAAATGTGACATCAAAATATCGACAAGGCACTTATTTTTTCTTATACCATAATAACATTGCTAAAGTGGAGAAAGAATTCTGGCAACTGATACATTTTATTAATACTTTCTAAGTCTATTATTAATCAAGGAATTTGTCATTTAAAAACTGAAATCAAAATGCTTAATTATAAAAACAATAGGGAAGAATTCTCTCAGGGCTGTGGTGTATTTTTTTTTTATCATAAGTAGTAAAAAAACAAAACATTAAAATAGTGATCATTAAATAATTTGTTAAAAATAAAGATAATATAATAAATAATATATAATAATATATAAAAAACAGGACAAAATGTTGTTGGGCTGACAAGTAGAGTCCTGCACCTGCACTAATGACAAATTCTTTCTTCTGAGAAAATTCAATCTGCAAAATGATGTAGCTATTTTTAGATGTAAACTGAAATACAGCTGACTGACGGAATTCATGCAACACCAGGAAGAAGACTAGGAAGAAACTCAAAAATCTCAGTAAGCACAATACTGTTGGTTATAATTAATGTATGCCAAACCTACCTTTAATCTTAAGGTAAATCTAAAATATATTATTTTCACTCTTCTAACTATATATTGAAGACTTTGGTTTACCTAATCTAAGGCAGGCATATACATACGCACACACACCATCACACAACATCATAACAGAGCTTATCTCCTAATAATGGAGGAAGGTATTCGCTTATTAGAAAGAAATTTATTGTGCATCTTCAGAGAACAGATCTAAGCACACACAGTTCCATATGCAAAAACCACCATGTGACCACCAGCTGGTTAATATCCAGCAGAACTCCAGAGGCACGATTTGAAGAAGGCAATGACCAAGTACCAGTTTGTCAGCATCATGTCAACGACCTCAGAGGGACTATTTGGGTTTACAGACCAATGGCAGAAAAACAGAGAGAGTGCAGAACACGTGACCTTTTTTCTAAGACACATTTACACACACTATCTCTCACTTTAGGACAACATGTCATGTCTTGCACTTGGAAGCCCAGTGTGACACACACACACACACACACACACACACACACACACACACACACACACACACACACTGAACCTTTTGAACCCCATTAACGGCTCACACCCCTTTTAACCGCCTATTTTCAGTACACAACGCAGCAGGACAATGAACAATTATTTAAAAAATGTACAGAGACACAGCAGCCTGAAAAACAATCTATACTTCAGAAAATAGAAAAAAAAAACAAGAGCGGAAAGCGTTACATACCAGAGAACCTGTCCCCAGAAAGAGAGATAGGGAGAGAGAACTGAGGATGGTGAAAGAGGGAGCCAGAGCTCACGAATGAGAGAGAAAAACGTGAGACTGTGGACGCCTCCGCTTCGCACCACCAAATCAATTTCACACCCTCTCACCTCCTAGTCCCCATGATGTCATTCATTCATCCGTTTTCCGTTACCATGGCAACCTGAAGCATCGTGGTTAAGCTGTCTGGGTGAATCCCTCTGATATCTCTTTCTTAGTGTGACTCTCCCACACACATAATGTATACAACACACCCTGTCGCTTATCCCCGTGTGGGGTGTGTGAACATGGGTGAATACGCGTGTGACTGTGGAGAGTAGCACCTTGGAAATGTCTGTGTACCTTTAAGCCAAGTAAAAAACAAATATTTTAACACGGTCAGCAAGTTGGACTACTCTTGGCTCTGTGCTGATTATTATGACAACAAATGCATCAATTATCTGTAGATACGTTAATCATATAATTTGCTTTTGTCTTGGACTGGGGTCTTTAGCTACACTGTCGCACAAGTCTAAGAAAATAAAATGAGATTAAAGTTGTTTGTTTGTGTGCGCATGAGCATGAAAACCACAGCTTTGCTCCCACACATATTCAATTCAATTGTATCCCTACAGCTATGTATGCTTTCTACTTTCCATTATCAGTCCTTGTGTCAAATCCACCCCCTCATTTCCTAATGCCATGTGCTATGAAGTATTTGGATGAAGGTTTACAGAGATTATACCAATAACAGAACAGTGACATTGTAGAATTGTGTACTTATGCTAATTATATTCTTTTAATTACAACCATCCATATTTAATTTACTCTGTGGTTGCACTATAGCTGTGTGTCACTGTAATTCTCTCTGAACTCAGTTTACGTTGTCCTCTAAGCTTTGCATATATGTTGTCCAGCCATGCGCATTGACTCTGCCACAAACACGATGCATGGGCGAAGCTTTAGACATCTCGCGACCTCTTATCTAGCATGACCGTTATGAATAGTTAATGGCCATCTTATTATACTGTTACTGATCATCTTAACACTGACCTTGGAGCAGGTGAATATCTTCACACTGAGCAGATCTCACTTTTAAATATCTAGCTGTTTCCACCCCTCCACTCTACTGATGATTACACCCTCCCCGCCCATCCCCCATTTAGTGCAGGCTATATCTTAGTAATTATACACACCTTCTTATTTACCCCAACAGTATTTCCCTCTGTAAACCCCCAAGCTTTACATAGGGGATTAATGTCATTATCCCTGCTACTGACCTTCTAAGTATGCCTCATGTGTCATACATGTGCAGTAGTCCACTATTAACTCTGTTAATTGTATGCCTATAGTAAACATCAGCAGGTCACATAATGAAGAACCACAAAAACCAAGCAATGAATTGCTTTTACCGCTAAATGACTGCATATTACGATCATCATGATCTAGACACACGAGAACCAGGCATTTATTACATTTTTAGAAAAGAAACTATTGTGAAAATACAAATAACAATAAAAATGTTATTTAAAAATTTAAAACTTAAAAACCCCTTTTAAAAATCAATTATTACAAAACCATATGAACCACATTTTTAGAACAGCACTTAATCTTCTCTTATAACAGCTTGCTGTTCCAAGCCTCATGGAGAAATTTCCACAGATGTTCTCATGTTATTGGCTGTCTAATCTGCTTCTATTCTGCATTTTTTATCTGTACTATTTACAGAGTGATTCGACTTTCCCATGATCAGTATAAAATCTTGCACCAAAAATGCAAATACCAAACAAATCACCTATAACAAATCATCAAATTACATCAAGACAAAATTAACATTATTTGATTGCATATATAAATTTTAGCAGTGATTGTAATTTCATTCATCTGATTAATCCTCTACGAGGGTCACGGGAGGGTTTCCCCATGCGCATCCATGGGAGAATGTCTCAGGCAAATACACATTAAATTACTTGGTCATTTAGTAGACGCTTTCCTCCAAATACAACCAGGACCAGGGTGCCAATCTATCGCTGGGCTCACATTCACTCACAACACACATTCACTCACACACATACAGACTATTATGTGAATTTACGTTGGAATTAATATCCCAAGGTCACTGGTTTGCCATTATGGAAAGCACCATATACACTTCTGTAATTAATGCATTTAATCTGATCATGATGGCAAGCAATCCTAGATTTCTTGCAAGAGAATTAATAAGTCAAAACCCAGAGCACAAACACAACACAAATGTCAGCTGTGGTGTTTTTTTCTAGTGCATATTAAATGTGTAGGTAGCTATGCCAAGAGTTGGGGGGCATGCCATAATTTTCAATAAGAGATAGTAAAACATCATTGTTGCCCAGCGATGGATTGGCGCCCTGTCCTGGGTGTATCTGCCCAGTGCCTGAGACCTTCTCCTCTCAATGGCATGGGAAACTCCCCTTGCAACGCTTGAAGAGGAATAAGCGGAAGATAATAAATGAATGAATGAAAACAGGGTGGCACAGATGCTTAGTAGTTAGCACGTTTGCCTCTAAGTGCTGGGGATTACCAGTTAGAATCCCGATCTGGGTGGAGATTCCATGTCCTCCCCGTGTCTGCATGGATTTTCTCCAGGTTTTCTGGTTTTCTCCCACAGTCCAAAAACATGGATTCCAGGTAAATTAAATGCTACTAAATTGCCCCATATAGTGTGTGTTTGTGTGTGGATGTGTGAGTGTGTGCCCAGTGATGGATTGGCGCCCTGTCCTCCTGAGTGTATCCGCCCAGCGCCCGAGATGTTCTTCCCTGGATGGGCATGGAGAACTCCACCGCGACCCTAGTAGAGAAATGGGTGAAAGATAATGGCTGGATGGATGGATGAATGAAAACATTTTTGTGGTGATCATTGACCAAAACACAATAAGACTATGTTTTTTTTTTTTTTTTTAAATCCACTTCTAAGACAGAATATTAAAAAATTTAATTGCGATCAAACATTTAGTTAAAAGTTATCCTTATTAGTTAGGTCAGGCTGGTTTAATAAAATGTGTAAAGAGACTAAGCTGACTCATAAGTATAAAACTAAAATGGGTCAAGTAATTTTCATTAAAAAAAAAAAAACAAGAAAAGAAAAGAAAAACTATTTTGTGTTTAGCTTCAACTGAATCCATTCTGTAACAATGAGTAGAAAGATAAATCCATTTGTGCTCTGTGTAAAACATGAGGCTGGATAATTTTTCTTAAACATTGTTTATAACATTTTTTTTTTCATGGTCACATTATATAGGAATAGACTGCTAAATGGTGGAACGACCTTCCCAACTATATCTGTAAGGCTGACTCACTTAACATTTTCAAGAGACTTCTCAAAACCCATCTCATCCACAGACACTTGCTATAAAAAAAAAATTAAAAAAAGATCGAAAACAGATTGAGTTATGCGCAGGGTTGATGGTACTTTAGTCTAGCTGGTTCTTCCTAATTATACTGACTTGTGTTGTTCTCTCATTTGTAGGCCGCTTTGGATAAAAGCGTCTGCTAAATGACTAAATGTAATGTAGGAATAAAACTTTAAAACTTTAAATGTTCTCTATGTATGACAGGCTGTTTATTATTGCATAATATTAAAAACATGCTAAAGGCACAGCCTTGTGGTATATAGTGTTAATTAGCTCTAAACACATTTCTCAATACTAACTGTCTATCAAACTCATCATAATTATATATATTTTAATGATGCCTTAGAAATATCCCATAGAGATTGATCAGTGATTGCTAAAGCTAAGAAATGGAATCACAGTACACCCCAACACAAACCACAGAGGGAAAAAAAAGTGAACAGAGCCAAAATCATCATACGTCAGACAAAAAGTAGGTCATATTCTTCTCTCCTGCTTCCTTCAAAAAGATATACCAGATATTTCATATAAAAAAAAAAACTACCAGTGGAAAAAGGTAAAGTGGAAACATAGTGTGTGAAAAATCAATTCAAATCTGAATCATGTGCCATAAAATTTGGATCAGAAGCTGACCAGCCATGGCAACTGATTCTGTCAAAAAGTTCTTGATAAACACTCTCACACACACACAGGCACACACGCACACAAACACACACACATCTCTTTGACGGTTAAATGGACATCCAGAACCATGGACAGCTAATATATATATATTTTTTAAATAAGAAATATAATTGTTTTAGAAATTTGGTAGCTTATTAATACATATATATATAGGCATCAAAACTATGAATGAACACGTGGAGTTACGTATTTAACAAAAAATCCTTGCTTTATCAATGGAGTTGGGACCATGAGTTGTGTTGTGCAGAAGTCAGGTTACTACACAGCCGACAGCCGTATTGGACAGCTGTTAAAAATGTATCAGCTAACTTCTAAAAATGAGTGGCCAACATTACTTTAAGAAATGAAGGTCAGTGAGTCCAGAAAATTGCTAAAACTTTAAATGTGTCCCCAAGTGAAGTCACAAAGACAAACAAGCGCTACAGCAAAATTGGCACACACAAGGACCGACCCAAGAAAGGAAGAGCAAGAGTTGTAAGAACAAGTTCATTCGAGTCACCAGCCTCAGAAATCGCAAGTTACCAGTTGAATGCCACACAGAGTTCTAGCAGCGGACCCAGCTCTAGAAAAAGTGTTAAAAGGAGACTGTGCAAATAAGACCTTCATGGTCAAATAGCTGCTAGGAAACCACTGCTAAAGAGAGGAAGCAGAAGAGATTTGTTTGGGCCAAAAAACACATGAAATCGACATTAGATCAGTGGAAATCTGTGCTTTGGTCTGATGAGTCCAAATTTTGAGATCTTTGGATCCAACCGCCGTGACTTTGTGACACGCAGAAGGGGTGAACCGATGGATTTCACGTGTCTGGTTCCCACTGTGAAGCATGGAGGAGGAGCTGTGATGCTGTGGGGTGTTTTTCTGGTGAAACTGTTGGGGATTCATTCAAAATTGAAGGCACACTGAACCAGCATGGCTACCACAGCATCCTGCAGCAACGTCATCCCATCTGGTTTGAGCTTAGTTGGACTATCATTTATTTTTCAACAGGACAATGACCTTAAACACACCTCCAGGCTGTGTAAGGGCTATTTGACCAAGAAGGAGAGTGATTGAGTGCTACGGCCTCCACAGTTACCGAACCTGAACCCAATCAAGATGGTTTGGGGTGAGCTGGACTGCAGAGTGAAGGCAAAGGGGCTAAACACCTCTAGGAACTCCTCCAAAACCATTTTAGGTGACTACCTCTTGAAGCTCATTAGGAGAATGCCAAGAGTGTGCAAAGCAGTAATCAGAGCAAAGGGTGGCTATTTTGAAGAAACTAGATTATAATTTTTTTTTCACCTTTTTTGGTGAAGTACATAACTCCTCATGTGTTCTTTTATAGTTTTGATGCCTTCCATGATAATCTACAATGTAAATAGTCGTGAAAATACAGAAAACACATTGAATGAGAAGAAACGTCCAAACTTTTGGTCTGTACTGTATATAAAATGTCATAAATATTGTATAGTAATACAACTAAAAAATGTTTTATTACATATTCAAATCTCTTTGATGACACAGCCGTTTACAAAGTCAAACAGAAGAAAATGACTTTTCTCAGAGAGGGAGTATAAGACATTTAATCTAAGACTACACTAGCCAATCATGGGCATCTGCGAGCTCATGTATGGATGGTAAAGGGTACAATGGAATGCCAAGGTTTCAAACCATAATCCCCACAGATTTTAATATGAGGATTAGACGAGTAAGATACCTGAACAAAATTTTGCTAGTACATACAGTTTATGATACTGTGTACTTAACTTGCCGCAACTTAGCTTGTTCTAATATTTATGTTTGTGTTTTTGTTTGGGTGACAGTACTTAACAGGGTTAATATGCAGCTATCCAACCACTTTGCGTATACAACTGCTTTATCAACATTAACATAATGTTAGGGACCTAATGGTTATGAATCACTGCATCGTCATATAATCACAAACAACTTCTGCACAGGCATTTCCATCCCACAAAAATTAAGCTTGAACATTTTTTGTGCTAATGCTTAACATTAACATTTTTGTGAACTGCAGATTTTAAATAAAATGCTTGTTTTAAATAATTTATATTAAAATGAAAGTTAAACTTATTTAAAACATTTGAATTAGGCATTAGAAATAAGAGATCCATGATAAAGTCCTGTTTCAACCCTGTATTCTGACCCCAACCAAGTTGGGATCCTTGTAAGTCGCTTTGGATAAAAGCGTCTGCTAAATAACTAAATGTAAATGTAAATGTAAAGTGTATCTATTTTGCCTCTGTGTTTGCACACAGAGGAATTTGTCTTCCACATTCAACTCATCCGTGCAGTTAAACACATACATTGAGTTAAGTGTTAACATGTGCCTGGAGCAGTGAGCAGCCCTGTATACAGCTACCGGAGAGCAATTTGTGTTGGGTGCTTTGCCCATGGGCACTTTAGTCATAGTACTTGGTGGGTTCAGAAATCAAACCAGAGACCTTCAGGTCGCAAGGCTACGACTGCCCTAAAATAATATATATTGTGAAAAGGATGCAAAATATGGACTGTTTGTCGGCAGATTTATTTGGGCATTTGGGCACATACTGGGAGGCTGACTTTGGTGTGTATTGGTGTGTGTGCCAACTAGAGACACATTTTCTAAATTTATTTAACTGCTATTTATGTAATCTTTTCAATAAACCTGCAAAATATTAATTTCTTGCCTAGGTTGACTCCTTATCTAGACAGGTGTCAGATAATGAGTCATTAAGTATATTCAGTATATATACTGAATATTAAGTATCATGTCTAACAGCCAGGTAGGCCGTTAGTGGAGACAGCACAGCAACCTCAACCACCAGCTGCAGAAGATTTCAAATGCTGCAAAACTAAATTGACTGCTGAAGCCCAGTTCAGCTTGGCCCTATAAGGAGAAGCAAGTTTCACTAGAAGTTGAAAGTTCTACTTGACAACCTAGAGATTTATCATGGTAAGCTTAATGCTTCCATTCCAGAGCTGCTTGTAAGCCAGGACAGAACAGTAGCTGCTGATGCCAATTCTCAAGCAGGCTTCCAAATGATCATCAGTGAGGGTGGACCAATATTTGGACTTCATTGTTTTTATGTATCTGTTCATTAATTGCTGTTCAACAAAAATTTGCAACAACTCTCACACTTGTAATATAATAATAATATATAAAAATATGTATATATAACTTACAAGCATACTTTCCAAGAAGTACCAACAGCTGGGAATAACCAGCTGGAACCATAAAGCACCCCTAGTGCCTTATGGCATGTAATATCTCTATTGTGACCTGATTACGTCATGTGAAAAAATTAAACAACGAAAACTCACTGCCAATTCAATCACAAAAATGTTAAATAAATGCAAATGCACCAGCAGAGGACAGAAAATTCTCA
>JAOUQT010007235.1:0-22974 GCA_025769995.1 Xyliphius kryptos | reverse complement strand
TTCCTCCCACAGTCCAAAAACATGGATTCCAGGTAAATTGAATGCTCTAAATTGCCCCGTATAGTGAGTGAGTGTGTGCCCAGTGATGGGTCCGCGTCCTGTTCTGGGTGTATCTGCCCAGCGCCCGAGATGTTCTCCCCTCCATGGGCATGGGGAACACCACCGCGACTCTCGTAGTGCAATAAAAGGAAGATAAGGGATGGATGGATCAGAATACTTCATTAATCCCCTGGAGGGAAATTAGATACATACATACTTACACAGAATACTTACTTTATCTCTTTCTTATATATTTAGTCACAGAGTGATGATGGCAGCGGTTGCGCTCCAGTTACATCACACATTCGGTGTGCGCGCAGGAGTGAGAAACAACCTGCTGTTTTCTGACGAGCAGACTGTGATATTTCCAAGTGGAAACAACTGTGTCTGTTACAACATCAACCAACAACGCCAAAAGTTCATTCATGGTAAATCTCCTGAATGATACGCATCCAGCTCTGTGATCAGGGGGAATCGCCTTCTAAATGGCACAGACCCCATTTTTAACCCCATCACTGAGTGAAATGATGTCTCTAAATGCCCCACAGGAATGGAGAAGAGTCAGGGTATCCAGTCCCTGGCCATCACCTCCAACCGACGCTACCTGGCTGTGTCAGAACGCGTGGAGCGAGGCCTCATCACCATCTACGACCTGCAGCACGAGCCACCGCGCAAAAGGAAGGTGCTGACAGGAGGTGACGTCACCGTGAGGGAGTTCATCTGCATGGCCTTTTCTCCGGATTCCAAATACCTGCTGGGGCAGTCGGGGGGACCTGAGTGGACCCTCTTTTGGTGGATGTGGGAGAAGCAGAAGGTGATGGCAACAGTGAAGACTTCCAGTGTTGGTCCAATCACACAGGTAAGTAACATCCATACATAAAGTGCTTTTATACATAAAGTGCTTTTTCTTATAAAACAGTTCATTCCGGTCCTTCAATCTGATCGGCTGGACTGTTTTTCCAGCCGTGACATTATTGACAATAACACACACCTCTGAGCACTTCACATTTGTTTCAATGCGTGATATACAATACGTTATTTTCCCGATGTTTTTTTATGAACAGCATTTTTTAATTTGGCCACTAGAGGGCGGTTCATTTAAGAAATCGGTATCCTGTTGCTCAGCGATCAGCGTTCACTAGATTATGTCGCGGAGGACAATTTTACTCTCAATAAAGGCATTCATGAATCATAGCTTATTTTTTTTATTATAGTGTGTTTGTAACTGTGTCTTCTCGTCCGTTCAGTAAAAGGGGTGTAAGTCCATGTTTAGGGTTATCAATCTGAAGGTTGGGGGTTCAAAACCCAGGTCCACTAAAGTTACCATTGTGGGTTCTTAAAGGAATGAAGGAATCCATCCATCATCTTCCGCTTATTCCTCTACCAGGGTCGCGGTGAGGTTCCCCATGCCCATCCAGGGAAGAACATCTCGGGCGCTGGGCAGATACACCCGGGACAGGGTGCCAATCCATCACTGGGCACACACTCACTAACACATCCACACACTATACAGGGCAATTTAGAGCATTCAATTTACATGGAATCCATGTTTTTGAACTGTGGGAGGAAACCAGAGAAAACCCACACGGACACAGGGAGGACATGTAAACTCAGATCGGGATTCGAACCGGGACCCCTCAGTGCTGAGAGGAGAACGTGCTAACCACTAAGCCACCGTGATTTTTACTACTGCGTAAAGCACTTTGAATTGCTTCTGTATGAAATGTGCTCCATAAATAAACGTGCGTGCCTGGTCTTAACTGTTTTACCTTAAAAGTACAAAGAAAGGTCCACCTATAAAAAAAAGCCTTGATGCCACTCACCGGTACCCGCCGGCTCAGAATCATGCCGCTAATACAAAGCTAAAGTGCACAAAGCTGTTGGAACGATGTCTTTAATGAGTTTTTAATGAGTCTGTGCTCTGTTGTCTTTAATGTTAGGTCAGTTTTAACCCTCAGGACAACACACAGATCTGTGTGAGTGGCAACGGTGTGTTCAAGCTCTTCCGCTATGTGGAAGGCGCCCTGAAAATGTCCAATTTTGCAAAAGTTGAGACGCGGAACATCCTCTCTCATACGTGGATGTCTGAGGAGCGCATCATCGCTGGAGTGGAGACCGGTCAGCTGCTTCAGTTTGATTCGGGGGAACTACGCAAGGAGATCAATGTGACTCCCCAGCTGCCTGAACAGGGAGGAAGGTACATTGTTTTTTTTACTTAATTGATTTAATGTATTTTAATGTTTAAATGCGGCGGCATGGTGGCGTAGTGGTTAGCACGTCCGCCTCTCAGAGCTGGGGATTCCCAGTTCGAATCCCAATCTATGAATGAGTAAGTGTGCGCCCAGTGCTGGAAAGGCTCCCTGTCCTGGGTATTTATGCCCAGCGCCTGAAATGTTCTCCCCTGAATGGCCATGGGGACCCCTCCCCACACCTTCTAATCAGAGATTAGAATAAATATCTGCAGCCACATGGCTCTTTGTGAATAAAATTGCTGTCTCATTCTCATAATTTAATGTTCCGTTTTAATATTCTGCATAATGTCACCTGAAAGACAAGAGGAGAACCAGAAACCGGATGACAAGTCCTCGGGTCTGGCAACTCAGCCGCGTGTGACCGCTGTCATGGCCTATTCCAAGGGCTTCGTCTGCTCAGCCGGTCCAGGTTCCATCCGTCTGTTTGAGAAGTGTGAGGAGATGGACATCTACAGGCCAACTAAAGAGATCAGAGTGAGTACAGCTGATCGGGGGGTCTGTTGACCATGAGTTCCCTCACCCACATCGTTCTAAAATCAAAAGTGATGAAGCTTTACATGAACTATTAGTGGAATCTCAAGGCCTATCCCAAGCTATAAAAAACAGGAAGGGTGGCTGCATACTTTGGGATATTCCCATTTTACACCGCATGTCACACAAAACCCATGTCCCAAAAACTGTACACAATTTATAAATGTTTTCTCTGTAGGTTCCTGCAGATCAGAACTGTTTTGAGCCAAACGAGGCGGAGCAGCATGAGATCTCCACGCTGTGCTTCAGCCCCTCTGAGGAAGCTCTGGTCGCCACCACAGACCATGGTCAGATCTACCACATCACTCTTTCCTCAGCAGAGATGAGCAAGGTGAAAAAAGGCAATTAACAACAATTAAGACACCTTGGTATAAATTATGTCACAAAATATTTTTCTAGTCGTGATTTTTATTCATTATTATTTCTAATACACTGACTTTCAGGGCGAACGAGTCAACTTTGAATTCTTAAGCCACTCTTTTCACTCTGGAATCATCTCTGGCCTGTCTGTCTGCATCCGCAAACCGATAATTGCTACCTGCTCGCTGGATCGCTCTGTACGCATTTGGAACTACGTGACCAAGTAAGAATTGTAATAAACGTGATTTACAATTGAAAGAAAAGATTTGACGTTTAATTTTGTTTTCACGTTGGCTTGAAAATCGTCTGCGTAGTCGCTAAAGTGCTTCAGGTGGTTGCTAGGCTAATAGGAAGGGCATTCAAATGGTGTTCTAGGTGGTTGCTAGGGTTTTCATGGATGGTTGTTATGGTGATCCAGGTGGTTACTGTTATGTTGGTAGGATGTCGGTAGGTAGGTAGGTGGTGGCAATTGTGGTTCAGGCAGTTTGTCCCTGGTGGTAGACACAGTCAGTAGATGGTTGCTAGGATGTTCCAAATGGTTACTATAGTGTTGGTAGTCATTTGCATGAGTTCATTCATTCATCGTCTTCCACTTAATCCTTTATGAGGGTCGCAGGGGGTTTACCATGCCCATTCAGGGGCGAACATCTTGGGCGCTGGGCAGATACACCCAGAACCGGGTGCCAACCTATTGCTGGGCACACTTACACAGCCACACACACTATATGAAGCAATTTAGAGCATTTAATTTACCTTGAATCCATGTTTTTGGACTGTGGGAGGAAACTGCAGAACCGGGGGAAACCCCCGCAGACACGGGGAGAACATAGAAACTCCACCCCACCGCTGAGAGGCGAACATGCTAACCACAATAGTATGGCAATAGTATTATTTATTAAAGAAAGATTCTTAAATAATGGGACATGAATCAGTGGACGATTTGTAACACTGCTGTTTAAACTGTTGTAAAATAATCCTCATGAGTAGATGTTTTATAAGTTCCTTTGGCACTGACATCTTGTATTTTCTGCCATATTAGCGCTCTGGAACTCTGTAAGGAGTTTCAGGAGGAAGCATTCAGCGTGTCACTGCACCCATCAGGCCTCTTCATTCTGGTGGGCTTCTCCGATAAGCTTCGCTACATGCACCTACTCATAGATGACATCCGCACCTTCAGGGAGTTCACCATACGCGGCTGCCGCGAGGTCCTGCTCCTACCAATGTTTATTAGAAATTCATTTTTACATTAATGTGTAAAGTTTGTTCCCGATTAAAGAAGAAATGTTCATCGTGGGTTCGATTTCCAGTAAGGCTTGGGAGGTTCTGTGTAAAGCTAGCATGTTCTCCCAGTATTTTATAGATGTTCTCCAGAGTTTTCCCCTCTACAGTCGGAAAACATGCTAGAATGTGGATTGGAGTTTGTGTGTCTGTCCTGTGATGGGCTGGTAAACTGTCCAGGGTGTTTTCCTGCCTTTTAACTTATAAGCACTGGGATATATATTGATCTTATGTGTGATACATTTTGACTAATGTAAACTTTGTTGTTTAGTGTGTGTTCAGCCATGGGGGCCACATGTTTGCCGCGGTCAACGGCAACGTGATTCACATCTACGCCACCACGACGTTCGACAACATCCTGAATCTGAAGGGTCATAACGGCAAGGTCCTTTATCTCTGCAAACACAACACATCTTTATAAAAAACTTGTATTAATGTACAGTACATTTACATTCGGTCATTTAGCACACGCTTTCATCCAAAGTGACTTACAAGTATCCCAACTTAATAGTTGGGGTCAGAACACAGGGTTACACACAGAACCCTGGAGCAATGGGGGTTAAAGGTCTTAAATTTAGTGGACCTGGGATTTGAACCCACAACCCTTAGATTGCTAACCCAACACCCTGACCACTTTGTACATAATGTTACAACATGACATTTTCTGAAGGAGTACATATACCCTCAGTACATATACCCCACTTTTTGGGTTGTTTCCACCCTCATTGTTTATCAGCTCCACTTACCGTATAGATGTTCCCTGCACTCTGACCCCCATCATCAAAGCTAGGATGTTGAGAATTACACCCCACCTGAATAATACCTGCTCTGAGGCGGTCCTATGGAACTCCTGACCATCTGTGAACAAAATACGGGGGACTAACAAAGTAGAAATAGATTTAAGACGGTTATCCTCTGATGCATCAGGTACGTTCAGTGACGTGGAGCGCAGATGACAGTCGTCTGGTATCCTGCGGGATGGAAGGTGCTGTGTACGAGTGGAACGCTCTGAACGGCAACCGTGAGTCCGAGTGTGTCCTAAAGTCATGCAGTTATAACGGGGTGACGTTCGCATCAGACGCCAAGAGCGTGTTTGCCGTGGGGAGCGACAGCAAGCTGAAGGAGATCCAGGACTGCCAGGTGAATACCAAACACAAATCAAGTGACGTCACAGCAGCTCTGATGGACTTCATTTCTTTTCCTCACTTATCAGAAGTGAACACAAAACCCTTTAACACAAGTTAAGTACTACTGAATTACAAGTTGTTATACGTTGTCAAATCTTTTGGGTCTCCTTCTGTCTTCTATGTCCGCTGTCCTCACACCAGTTCCCGCCATATCCTCTCTCATCTATCCATCCATCATCTAACTAGGGTTGGGGTGGGGTTCCCCATGCCCATCCAGAGGAGAACATCTCGGGCGCTGGGCAGATACACTCGCTGGGCCAATCCATCACTGGGTACACACTCACTCACACATCCATAACCTGCACAGGCCAATTTGGAGCATTCAAGTCACCTGGAAGCCTTAATTTTGGACTGTGGGAGAAAACCGGAGAACCCAGAGGAAACCCACACGGACACGGGGAGAACATGGAAACTCCACCCAGATCAGGATTCGAACCGGGAACCAGCCACCGTGCCACCCGCTAACAGATGCTCCGATGTTTTCTCCATGAGGGTAGGAGGTCATACAGTGAGTGGTTCGGGTGAGTCCCTAATGTTGCTGCGTGCTCTTTTTAAACGTGTAAATGGTAAAGGTTGTCGATGGCAGGTAATTGTGGGCTGGTAAAGCTCTGTGCCACCTTTACTGTCCTCTGTAGGGCCTACCTTTCAGCCACAGTAGAGCTCCCGTACAACAGTCACACAGTTGGTCAGTAGGCTTTCAATGGTACACCTGTAGAAGGTTTGTAAGTAAATGAGGAGATGATATACAAACTGTCCCTCCTCAGTCTGGCCTCTCTAACTTTATCTCCCAATTGTTCAACCTGTGCTCTGATAATCTCATTCCTAATCTAATCAAGTATCATTGATTCCAAGGAGAACCTCAACATCTTTCAACCAGTTCCTTCTTTAGTCTGTTTGTCAGTACCACCGTCACCAAACCATACCACATAGCTGGTCTCGCCACTGTCTTGTACATCTTTCCTTTGATCACTGCTGAAACTTTTTTCCACCCACTTCATCCTGCCTGGACTCTGGTCTGCACTTCTTTGCCCCACTCCTCAATTTCCTGGACAGTTGAGCCCAAGTATTTGACGTCCTGCACCTTTGTGACCTCTGCCTCTTGTAGCCTCACCTACACCTGTATTTTTACTTTTAGATTCTTAATGAATTGGCTTCCAATGATGGGGTCTTCACGTCCATCGTTATGACCCACTCCGGACGTTCGCTTTACATTGGAACTGCCAGTGGAACCATCAAAACTATCAAGATCCCATTACTAACGCAAAAGGAGTTCGCTCAGGAGTACCCAGCTCATTCTGGTCCCATCACTAAAGTATGTTAGAAAGATTTACAAAAATAAAACTTGTCATATTTTATGTTCATATTTAAATGATTATTTAGTGATTATTTTTAAAAGCACACTCTGTATATAGTAGTTGATGTGGGTGGAGGCCTGCACTACACTCCCCAACGACTAAACAGGCCTGTCTGACAGAAAACACTTATCCCATCACAATGCATTAGGAGGCCGTGACGTGACTAAATCGTGGCCCTAAGTTGGTGGTAGCTCAGTGGTTAGAGCATTGGACTATCAATCCAATTGAAGGTTGTGGGTTCAAATCCCAGGTCCACTGAAGTTACCATTGTGGCTCCTTGAGCAAGTTACTTAACCCTCAGGGTGCTGTATTAACCAAGTTGGGATACTTGTAAGTCGCTTTGGATAAAAGCATCTGCTAAATAACTAAAATGTACTAAAATGGAGTTGTTTTCCAAATTGGTTATGGCCCAGATCCGGTTTGATTTGGGATACTTGCTGCATGGATGAACAGAAATTGGGCGGACCACATTGATTTCCATAGTGTGGGCCATATATGTAAAATTCTGGGCAAGGATCACCCGAAAGTGTCTTACATATAATTACAGTGCCAAAGGTCTTTTAAAAAAGGGTTGTTTTGTTTTTACACTTACATATAAGTAGCACTACCATGTCAGCCACTCATCGACAAGATGGATCTTCCATTACTCCTATACATCCAGAACATTGTCTATATGGTCTTAATAATGGAACAATTATTTGGAATTGTTAAATATTACATGCATATAAATCACTGTGTTCATATATTTATGCTTTGTACAGATGTCCATCACATTGGATGATCAGTACCTTCTGACCGCTTCAGAGGACGGGTGTCTTCTCATCTGGAAGATCACTGACAAAGAGGGACAGGGACTAAAGAGGGACAAAGAAATAGTCTTTGCAGAAGAGATTCTCATTACCAAGTCTGATTTGGAGGAAAAGGTCAATTTTGGCATACTATGATTAATTATAAATAATATAGCTGAGAACATTAATAATGTAATTTTTTAAAGATAAACTGCACTGAGGAAATATAAGATTCTGCCTTGTGATTCACCGTAAAAGCTTTGATCAGTTTATATTGGAAGTGAAACGTCATGCACAGAATGTGATAATCCAGTGGGGGTCACTGTTACACAGATGTAAAAGGCGCCTAAATGCCATCATTGACCAATCAGAACAGAGTATTTAACAAAACTTGATAAAAAAATTATAGAAAAATTATTTATTTTATTATGTATCTACAATGTGGCACGTTGGTGCAGCAGTTAGTGCCTCAGAGCAAGAAGGTTTCAGGTTTGATTCCTCACATGTCCTCTCGGTGTGGGGGTAACACATCTAATTGGAGGTTCTAAATTGGTTATCTTTTGAATAGAAAGCGATTTGAATCACGAGATCAGGAAAGATCCATTACACAAATACCCTGAGAGACCACTGAACCCATGAGTCGTGCTGTAGTCCAGCAAAACAGCAGCTTAGAAGACTCACTAAAAGTCTCAGTCTCAAGACTTCACCTAACTCTGTTAACCTGTGTTTACATTCAGAACCAAAACATGCTGGAATTAAGGACCCGGGTGGAGGAGCTACAAATGGAGAACGAGTATCAGCTGCGTTTGAGAGATATGAACTATAATGAGAAGCTCAAAGAGCTCACGGAGAAGTTCATCCAGCAGGTGGAGTCACTGAAAACCCAAATCCAGGTAATGTACCGTTGTTTGTGGCTAAAACGTTTCTTTTTCTTCAAGGATCATGGAAGTAATGCGCACTGCTCATCCATGATCTGTTAGGTAGAGTTGTATCAAAAGTGTTCCTACAGCTCAATGTTTTCAAGATCAGGGTCCTGAACATTCAGCACTAAGTGACTTATCCTTACGGATAGTGTTGGGAGTATGGTTCCACCGTTTAACAGTGGTGAACGATATGCGCCACGTTGAGGTCGGATCACCAGGAACCATTCATCACTAGAGCACCTGGATTGAAGGTAAGAGGGGGCAGATCCAGAGATTGTCCTGTAGACCAGAGTCAGTTCCTTGAACTGAATGCAGCAGCAACAGGGAGCCAATGGAGAGAGAGGAGGAATGGAGTGACATGAATTTGCTTGGGCTGGTTGGACACAAGTCAGGCTGCAGAGTTTTTAACCAGCTGAAGCTGGGAGACCGCCAAGCAAAGCATTTCTATAGTTGAGCCGGGATAGGATGAGGGCTTGGTGCCGATTCCTGTATGAGATTATTAATATTCTAATGCTTTGTGCAGTCATGAATACCATTGCATACTTCAGCTCAATTGTTAAAAAAGAACAAACTTCTATCATTTGCTCCTTACGTCCTTCCATAAACATTAGTGGGCGTGCTGGTGGTGCCGCCACCTGCGCGTTGGATCAGATTTTGAATCTGATTTGGGTATAATGTATGTTTTCCTGCAGGTTCTCAAAACAGAAAAAGAAAAGCAGGAGGTGATGCACCAGGAAGCACTGACTGAGATCATAGAGAAGCATGCGAAGGAGCAGATGGACCTGGGTAAAATACTTAAACCAGATCAGTATTGATAAAGGTGGCCAAACACAAGGA
This sequence comes from Xyliphius kryptos, assembly GCA_025769995.1. Classification (NCBI taxonomy): domain Eukaryota; kingdom Metazoa; phylum Chordata; class Actinopteri; order Siluriformes; family Aspredinidae; genus Xyliphius; species Xyliphius kryptos. The sequence continues at coordinate 13,424 of JAOUQT010007235.1, read as the reverse complement.
ATTTAGTATGTAGTATTACCAAAATTCTCATTCTAATTCATCTTTAAGGAATTTTAATGGGTTTGAGAACCACTGGAGTTTGAGAACATTAATTAACCATGTCCACCGTTTAAGTGCCTGATCTGAGCTGCTCATTGTGTTCAGAATCCACCACCAATCAGAAACTGATGCTGGAGTATGAGAAGCACCAGGAGCTGCAGCTGAAGTCACAACGGATGCAGGAGAGTTACGAGGACAAGTTAAGGGAACTAGAAGAGAGTCGGGTTCGAGATTTAGAGGAAAAGACACAGTTCTATGAGGCCCAGTTGCAGGAAAAGGCGCTTCAGCTGGATCAGGTGAAAGCCATATGTCTTAATGTCAAGCTTACAGTGAGACTGCTTTGATTTATTCAAAACATTCCGCTGAATTATAATTTCATAATAAAGGTTTCTGATTGAGGTCTGTCACGTGACAATCATTGCAAAGTCACAGGCATTCATTCGTGGTTAACACCCTGGGATAAATTTCTACACAATTTTACCCAAAAATACATCTAAAAAAGCTTAAATTACAAAACCAAGCCCAGGAGCTTTGTGAGGTCAGGTGACAGCACCACCACTGTGACATCACTGCTTATATACCTTACCAGAACCTGAATGCTATAGTGGACTTTTTTATTATCCTGATAGCTTCAGGAGGAAATACGGCAGCAGTTGCGAGAGTTTAATGAAATGACGAGGCAGATGGAGGAGGTCGGCGATCGCGAGCTTGTGGATATCCGTGTCCAATATGAGCGCAAAATCCGGGAGGAAAAGGAGACCAACCTGAGGCTTAAAGGAGAGACTGGGGTCATGAAGAAGAAGGTAACCAAGGCTTTCTTTTTGAATGGTGGAGAACTTGATAACAAGGTAAATGTTGAAAGGCAGTTGTTTTGAATGAGTGATGACTTTGGAGTTCATCTATTTCATATAAAAATATTATTATAGAGTGAGATTTGTGGCAATTAAAAATCTGAACTGAATATAGTGTGAGCTTTGTCTACGGTGTCCACGCGGTTGCTTTCTTACAAGAATCTCAGAAAAGCAAGAACCTGTTTTCTCAAGGACATGGATGGTGACCAAGTTTCAGACCCCGATAGAAAGACCCCAATGTGACTGTTTGGGGTCTTACGTTGGACGGAGATATCAAACAAACCATCAAATTTAGAAAAATGAGAACCAGTTAATTTTTTAAGGACATGATGGGGAATTTAGGACGCCAAATTTCAGCCTTGTAGGTACTTGGGAAGTGGGAGAATTTGGGATGAGCCCGTAAATCAGTGAGGGCTTTGGATTTAAAGGTATAGCTTTATACTTCAATGCTGTGGTGGACATTTCATTTTTCACTTTATTACTTAACTGGATAATTTGTCCTCTGCATTTTCTTCTAATTTGTTTATTCAGTTTATGTTTTCAGTTCAACAGCTTTCAGAAGGAGATTGAGGACAAGAAACTGGAGAATGAGAAGCTCAGAGATGAGAAGAAGAAGCTGCAGGAATTGATCAGATCTTTCGAGCAGGACATTACAGCACTCAAGAGGGAGATTCAGGAACGGGACGAGACTATTCAGGATGAGGTGGTGCTCATGCATGCATCATCCTTTCAAAGTTTTTGTTGATACACGAAGTGGCATGGTGCAGGAGTTAGCACTTTTATCTCACAGCAAGAAGTTCCTGAATTTGATTCTCAGTGGAGGTCCTCTGTATGGAGTCTGCATGTTCTGCGTGGTGTTTATTTAGGAGTTTAACATCAAGATTAAGTTATATCAGCATGTTTTTGGATTATGGAAGGAACATACATATGGGAGAAAACTCACTCAGACACAGGGAGGACATGCAGAGCCTACACTTTACATCTGTTCTTGCTGTAATTCTTGCTGTAAAGTGGAAGCAGTAACCACCATCTGTAGTGTGAGGTCTGTCTTATGTTTACTTATAGATTAGTCCAATGCAGATCTGACAAATTTACACGGATAAGCAAGAAGCATTAGAATGGCTCATTAATAAACAATCAGGGTTCAAATTTCTGGTCTGAGATCTGGTCTGTTTCTGCAGGAAAAGCGCATCTTTGATTTGAAGAAGAAGAATGAAGAGCTGGAAAAGTTCAAGTTTGTCCAGGACTGCAAGATCACAGAGCTGAAGAAGCAAATAGAGCCAAAGGAAAATGACATCAAAAAGATGCGGGAGCAGATCCAGAAGGTTGGGAGTCCAGATTTCCTTTTTTTCCCTTCTCTCTAAAGACTCTATCATCTTTACTGTCGCGGGTAATGCTGATATTAAGAGAAGCAGGACACCGTTGTTTTTTCTCTTTCATTATTACAAAGTCAAAATACTCTGAATGGCATTGTGACCACAGAGTTTAGCACCAGATCATGAGAGTGGATCGATGTTCAGTGGCTCGCTCTTAATGTGATTGGAGTGATGAAGCCTGATCATCTGTTCCAGGAAAACTGGTTCCAGTAGGCTAAAAAATTACATCCGTGTGGGTTTCTTGGAAGAGTGTTATGGGGAATTTGGATAAACATCCAGTTAATTGACAAAAATGGATAAAGAATAAACTCAAGAACAACATATTGATAGCAATGTTATAGAATTAAAGGACACAGGGGGGAAGGCGAGTGCAGGAGTGCAACTACATACTTTCTGAGGTGTATGCAAACATTTTATCCTTAATCGATTGGTTGGATGGTTGGATGGATGGTTGGATGGATGGAGGGTTGAATGGATGGATGGTTGGATGGAGAGTTGAATGGATGGATGGTTGGATGGAGAGTTGAATGGATGGAAGGTTGGATGGATGGATGGATGGATGGATGGAGGGTTGAATGGATGGATGGTTGGATGGAGAGTTGAATGGATGGATGGTTGGATGGAGGGTTGAATGGATGGATGGTTGGATGGATAGAGCATTAAATGGATGGATGGTTGGATGGATAGAGCATTAAATGGATGGATGGTTGGATGGAGGGTTGAATGAATGGATGGTTGGATGGATAGAGGGTTGAATGGATGGTTGGATGGATAGAGGGTTAAATGGATGGATGGATGGTTGAAGGGTCGGATGGATGGATGGATGGATGGAAGGTCGGATAGATAAATGGAGGGTTAAATGGATGGATGGTTGGATGGAGGGTTGAATGAATGGATGGTTGGATGGATGGAGGGTTAGATGGATGGTTGGAGGGCATGATGGATGGATGGATGGAAGGTCGGATAGATAAATGGAGGGTTAAATGGATGGATGGATGGATAAATGGTTGAAATGTTGGATGGATGAATACTGCATGAACATGAACATAAACAGAGCAGTTCTAACTGGCTGAATGCATCCATTAGATGGAGGGTGAGTTGGAGCAGTTCCACAAGAAGAACACTCAGCTGGAGCTGACTATCGCAGAGATGAATCTGAGACTTAAAGCCACGAGCAAGGAGGTGCACAAAGAGCGGCAACGGGTTCGAGACAGTGAGTCTTTAGTGCTCAGGTTTAAGAGAGATCTCCACAAATGCGCGAGCTTCATCCAGGAACCTAAAAAGCTAAAGGACAGCATCCGAGAACTTTACCACTGCTACGTACAACAATCAGACATGGTAAAAAGAACATACACATTAAACACAAAGTGCACACTCCATGTTTCACTATTCCTGTCTGAGTGAAGTGGGATGACTGTGACAGGTGGAGATGGAGGCAGTGGACGTGGATATCCAGCAGGAGCACAGCAGGCAGAAGGATCTCCTGGAGAGGAACATAGCCTCTTTAAAAAGGAAGCTGTCCAAGGATAAGGAAGTGCACCAGGCCGATAAGATCAAACTCATGAAGGTGGGAAATGTCTCAGAAATGACTCTTTACACAAATAATGATTAAATAACTGAACTTGTGCAATTTATCTGGAAAGTTTAATGTGCTGATTCTTGCGTTCAGGAAAATGTCCTTCTGATCAAGGAGGTTAACGATTTGCGAAAGGAGCTCAGGCAGCTGCGAGTGCAAGTTCATGACTATGAGGGTCAGCACCACGTCAGTAAGATGGAGAAGTCAAGGAGCGAATCAGACATCAAACGTAAGTCACGAAAAGAGTCTCCTCAGGAAAGTCCCATTTCATCCTCATGGTACAAATTGTTGAAGTGGCTCCATAATAAACCGTTGTTGCTCCGTTTACATTTACATTTACATTTAGTCATTTAGCAGACGCTTTTATCCAAAGCGACTTACAGATATCCCAACTTGGTTGGGATCAGAACACAGGGCTGATACAGAACCCTGGAGCAATGAGGGTTAAGGGTCTTGCTTAAGGACCCACATTGGTAACTTCAGTGGACCTGAGGTTTGAACCCCTCACCTTCTAATTGATAGTCCAACACCCTAACCACTGAGCTACCACACCCTCACTGAGCTACCACACCCAAACATGGACCCCATCACTACACCACCATGTCTCCGCATCCTCTACATTAATTAATTCATTATCTTCTGCTTAATCCTCTACTAGGGTCATTGGGGGGGGGTCCCCATGCCCATCTAGGAGAAAAAATTTCGAGCGCTGTGCAGATATACTCACGACAAGACGCCAGCTCATTGCTAGGCACACACACACACTCATACAGACTATATGGGGCATTTTAGAGCAGTCAATTTACCTTTAATCCATGTTTTTGGACTCTGGGAGGAACTTGGAGAAAACCCATGCAGACACGGGGAGAGCATGGAAACTCTACATACAACATGATCATAAATAGAAAACACCATCTTCAGACCAAAATTCAGCTCCGAGAACCTACACCTGACACATCTGTGCAGCAACACTGTACACACCGTGCTAAGAATAACCCCACTAAATACCCCATGCCAGGGTGTAATCTGTTTCCTTATAATGTTTATGATGGATGACATCATGATTCTGAAACATCATATTAGCGAGCGAGTTAAGATTCCATCACATTGCACTCTGAACAGTTCGATTTGAGAAGCTCTGTCTTTGAAGTTGATTTGATGTGACAAGAGGTTATGGAAGCAATGCAACATTCCTAATGGGTAATTTATTATATCCGTGGAGGTGACAACTATTTCAGTGTTGACACGTTATGATGTTGTGTATTTTGGAAATACCCCTGAGACTGCAATCTGCATGGAGCTGATTGTTTCTGTTAGAGATGAAGAGGGATGTTGGGTTATTAATCGAGTTTATTCCATATGCCATGTACTGGCTTGTCAGTGAATGGAACATTTTATTTATATATATAGTGGTTTATAGCAGACCTGGTCATTTATTGCCCCAGAACCACGGGCTGTTGGTGTTGGGCCAGTAGGAAATCAGTGAGAGATTAGAAATCCAATGGAAATAAGTCTTTTATTTCTAACACACACGCATATGTAAATCTAAATGGGAAGTCACCTTCAGAATAAAAGCACTGCGGATGTACTGCAGTGGATGATGGGTACTGTATGCCACACACGCAAGTGCATTCTATTTATTTTTAATTAAGATCAGACTGTTGGTTCAGGTCTTCAAAAGCAGTCAAAGGTGTAAATACACCAGCTGGTTGGTGCATTATTCCTATCCTAACATTCATTCAATATCTTCTGCTTATTCTTTTATGAGGGTTGCAGGGGGGTCCCCCATGCCCATCCAGGGGAAAACGTTTCGGCGCTGGGCAGACACACCCAGGACAGGGCGCCAAGCCATCGCTGGGAACACACTCACTCACACAGTCACACACTATACAGGGCAATTTATAGCATTCAATTTACCTTCATGTTTTTGAAATGTGCAAGGAAACAGTAGAACCTGGAGGAAACGCACGCAGACACGGGGAGAACATGCAAACTTCACCCAGATTAGGATTCGAACAAGGAATCCCCAGCGCTGAGAGGCCGTGGTGTCATCATATACACTGCAATTTACTCAAATCTTTGATTCTTTGTTTCCCACTTGAGCATTTTTGCCTCCAAGACAAAAGCAAATAAGGATGGACGGTTAAATAAAGTCTCCTATACATTAATGCTTGACTCTATAGAGAAAAAAATAGGAGAAAATCCTTAAAGAACCTTAAAACGTGGGGGATTCATCATTTTTGAGCTAGACATGCTCAGAAGCCAGTCACATCCAGAGTTTGGTTTGGGGTTGAGTTGTATTTCATCATCATTGTAATTATAATGTTTAATGTAACAGTGAGGATGGAACGGGGCAGAAGAGAACACTCGGGCACAATCCTACAGAACCTCAAAACAACTGTTCCTCACAACAAGGATAAGTAAATCGTATTTGAGTGTGCAGTATACTGAACCCTGAGGGGGAGGTGTTCTTACAGAAGAGGATCACATTGTGTTCTTCTCTTTCCAAAAAGATAGAAATCCTAAAGAAAAAAGTCCACAGAAGGCAAAGGTTTATTAAAACTGAATTATTTTTTTGAGTTAATGTCTCTTGGGGGCAACAGAGTGGCATAGCATATTAGTCTCTGAGCGCTGGGGAATCCAGGTTTGAATCCCAATCTGAGTAGAGTTTATTTTTTCCCCCCGCGTCTGCGTGGGTTTCCTCCGTGTTCTCCGGTTTCCTCCAACATTCCAAAAATATGAAGATAAATTAAATGCTCTAAATTTCTCTGTATAGTGTGTGGAAGTGTGAGTGTGTACCCAGCGATGGATTGGCGCCCTGTCCTGGGTGTATCTGCCCAGCGTCAGAGACGTTCCCCCCTGGATGGGCATGGGGAACCCCACCGCGACCCTCATAGAGGAATAAGCGGACAGTAAAGAATGAATGAATGTCTCTTGGCCTCTACACAATATCCAGTTAAGTTTTAAATTTGCCATAAAAAAGTGATCGTCAGTTCAGGTTGATGTTAATGATGGTGTTACCATGGGAACTCTAATAACAAATACATCTCACATCCCTGAGTATTGTTGCTGACCATATACAGGTCCACTGTAACAAACTATTCATTTACAAAGATACTTTAAGTCTTCTTAAGATATACATTCATTATCTTCCGCTTAATCCTCTACTAGGGTCGCGGTGGGGTTCCCCATGCCCATCCAGGGGAGAACATCTCGGGCACTGTGCAGATACACCCAGGACAGGGTGCCAATCTATCGCTGGGCACATACTCACTCACACAAACTACACAGGGCTTTAAATTTACCTTGAATCCATGTTTTTGGACTGTGGGAGGAAACTGGAGAACCCGGAGGAAACCCACGCAGACAAGGGGAGAACATGAAAACTCCACCAAGATCGGGATTTGGACCAGGAATCCCCAGTGCTGAGAGGCAAATGTGCTAACCACTAAACCACTGTGCCACCCTCCTTATATTTTACTGCAAACTAAACAGTTTCATCTGTGTACCTTTCTGTGTAAAGGTTGCCTGTTTTTTTAATAGAAGGTCATTCTGTCTCTCACTCACTATCCTCCGCTTAATCCTGCATGAGGGACGCGGGTGGGGGGTGGGGTCCCCACGCCCATCCAGTGAGAGAACGTTTTGGGCGCTAGGCAAATACACCCAGAACAGGGTGCCAATCTATCGCTGGGTGCACACAGATGCATGCCCAGACTATATTGGACAATTTAGAGGGTCAATTTAACTTAAATCCATGTTTTTGTGTAAGGAAACTGGAGAACCAGGCGGAAACCACACAGACACGGGGAGAACATGGAAACTCCACCCAGATAGGTATTCGAAATGGAAACCCCCAGCGCTAAGATGCGAACATGCTGATCACTAAGCCACCATGCTGCCCTAGAAGGTCATAACCACAAGAAAAAGTTTTTACTAAAGTAGACCCAATAAATCTTTCATATTTCACCTAAAAAAATCATGTATCAGTTAAGAAAAGTTCTGAGCTTTCTTTACTTGTGTTTAGTAATGTTTTGATCTCAGAGAGTGATTTTCCAATTTATTATTAGGCATTTTGTTTTATTGTGTATCAGTAATTTTCTGAGACACGTAAGAGTAACATTACATTTTCAATGTAAAGTAATTTTGATAATGTTCCTAATACACAAATACATTTTAATTCAACCTTTCAACAACCTTTTGCACCAACCAAGTTATTTAAATAAACAACAAAAATACTACTAATAATATTAAATATAGCCATAAGCTGTGATCCTTGGATTCAAGCTGCCCGAGGACAGACCCACTATTTCTAAAAATTTACACTTTGCTTGGTAAACCTGAGTTTCGTCTGAACACAATTGAAATGACGTTTATTTTGTTTATCACCATGACAACCACCACTCAAAGGTCACAAAGTTGTTGGGAATATTCCAATATACTCACAGTAAGGGACGTTTAAAAACCTTGAAAATAGAATTTTCGGGGGCTCCAGAATGCTTAATCCAGTCTTCATGGAGAGTTTAAACTAATTGGAATTATGACGTAAGGAATAATTTGCATATAGCAGCCTGATCTGGGTGGGATTTCCATGTTCTCCCTGTGTGTGTGTGGGTTTCCTCCGGCTTCTCCGGTTTCTTCCCACCTTCCAAAAACATGGATTTAAGGTAAATTGAATGTTCTTAATTGCCCCATGCAGTGTGTTTTTGGGTGTGGATGTGTGAGTGAGTGTGTGCCCAGTGATGAATTGGCGCTCTGTCCTGGGTGTATCTGCCCAGCGCACGAGACGTTCTCCCCTGGATGGGCATGGGGATTTACCCTTAGCATGGACTGAGATTTCGTTGTGTATTTAAACATTTACAACAAATTTCGTAAAAGACTAGAATCACTCTTTGTTTCAGAATTTTTAATTGAACACAAGATTATTGTAACTACCTTCACTAAGCCGAACTTAATTGTAAAGAGCTATTCAAGTGTTAATTAAATTATAATTTCAATTCTGTAATAATAATAATAATATATTAAATGGAGACATTTCCAAATCCCGATTTTTTGAGAATCCTGCTGTTTAAAATCTGGATTACCTCCGGCGAAATAACGGTAAAATCTGGATTCTACACCGCGTTACGTTTCCTTTGCATGGCATTCTGGGGGCTGTGGTTCTACCGTTGGGACTACAAAGAAATTCCATGTCGCTGGAACTACAACTGCCGAAACGCGAACCGAGTGATTTCCGGTACCTTTAAAAAAAAAGTTTCAAGAGGAGGAGGTGGAAGAAGCGCGTTCTTAACAGAAATGCCTGCGGAGTGAACAGAAGACTTAGCCTCGCAGTGGAAGGTAAGCAGAGTGCTCGTTTATTTCAGGAGGAGAAGGCAAACTGTGAAGTTTGTGCGGCGGGGACACGGTGATGCTCTCAGCCCGCCTCTGCTACAATGCAACTTGCGGCGCGTGATTTAGGAATGCATAAGCAGAAATGAAATTGGTGCGTAGAGAACGTGTTTCACTTCGGAGAACCCGGGGAAAGTCGGGTTGGATTTTGGACTGCGGTCCGATTAAAGGTCCACGTTGGCGTGAAACTTGGTGAGCCGCGCTTTTAGCGGCGCGGCGCCTGTGATGCTCTGCAGCCATGCGCCGCCTCATTGTGGGAACCTTCCACACCAGAGGGATGGTTCACATCCAACACATACGATACGATCCTGTAGTACTCCTAATCAATATTCACAAAATGTAAAATATTTATTCTCAATAAAATGTCTCTATTCGAGCCAGGTCCTGAAGAACGCCAGTGAATTTGATGTTTCATTCGGAGGTTGCACTGGTGCGCAGATCGGGCACAGTCTTCGCTGTATGGTGGTAATTTGTACTCGGGTGGTTTCTGCTTAATTGGGGAGACCGTGAGGAATCGATACTGCTATTCAATCTGATCGATCTCGCCTAACCGTGCAGGTTCGTAAGCCTTGCATCTATGTTCACATCCAGCAGCTGGTATGGTTTCCAGCGCGCTGTTGTTAGGGTTCATCCATCCATTATCTTCTGCTTGATCCTCTACTTGGGTCGTGGTGGGGTTCCCCATGCCCATCCAGGGTAGAACATCTCAGACGCTGCACACATACAGCCAGGACAGGGCACCAATCCATCGCTGGGCACACACACACACACACACACTCACACTCACTCAGCCACACACTATACAGGCAATTTAGAGCATTTCATTTACCTGGATTCCATGTTTTTGGACTGTGGGAGGAAACTGGAGAAGCCGGAGAAAACCCACCCTGACACGGGGAGGACAGTGCAGAGAGGCCATCATGCTAATCACTAAGACACCCTTTCTTAAGCTTCAATTAAGGCCAGTTTTACAATTCTCAGACTTGAGACATTTTTTAACCGATTAAAAGCCTTTTTTAGTTAGGTTTGCCTCTTTTCTTACACAAGATTGCCATGTCTTGAAGATAATCCTCTGCTAATAATCCTGGTATCTTAGTCCTGAAAATGCTGAGCCGCGTTTTATTTTAAGTTTTTGAGACACATCTTATTCGTTGAATCCAGGGCTTCCAAAATGTCATGGTTGATCGTTCGGTTAGCCTGCTGTTGAAGAATGTGAGCCATCCATACAGAGAGCCCTGAGTTTAACCACATGAAACCCTTTTGGAATGGAGATTATGAGCAAGGTGCCTTCATCCACCTTTGGTGTCTGATCTCACTAATGACCCCCCCCCCCCCCCCACTCAAAAATCAGGTCGAAAGCCTTTGCAGAGTATTGGAAGCCTTTCGTAGGTGATACTACGAAAGCTGATACTTTTGACCATTCATGTACAGGGTGAGAATTCCTGGCTCCAGCAATTTGTCATTGTTTGCTTAATCCTTACTGCTCCAATGCTTAATTTATTTGTAGCTGTTCTGTTCAATAAGGTAGACTGATTTTCATTGATCCTTTTATAGAAACTGATTCATCACTTTCGTTAAGAAATGGTCATCTTTATTTTGATTCTTTAAACATGTTTCAAGTTCGTTGTGATTATAATTCTTTTTGCATTCTGATTATATAATTTATTTGTATTCCCAAATTATAAAGGCGCCTTTCGGTTTCATCCGTGTATACAAACTCCTTAATGAAAATACACAAGTACTTGTGGTTAAGTTAAAAAGATTTATAGTTATTTAGAAATACTTGTGTTTACTGAGCACCACATTTCTACACTTTTTGTAAAAAAAAAATTAAGCTTCATGCACCATTAAGATGCACATTCTAGTTCAACAATTACAAACTGTGGACCATCTGGGTCCCCATATGCTTTTTTAGTATTTTTACGATGTTCTCCAATGACCAGGACAACCACAAAGAAGGCAATTTTGGGCAATGAATGATTCTAATCACTGCAGTGACACTGACATGATTGTATGTTGTGCTGCTATGAGTGAATCAGAAACAGCAGTCCAGCCTCCAGCATCCTGTAAGCATTGATAAAGCAGTGGAGGATGACTAACACTTGGGCAGCAACAGATAAGCTATTCTGTGTCTATTTTTACACCTACATAATGTCACAATAAGGTAGATTTGTAAGTGCACAGTGTCTGTGTCCAATTCACTCACACCGCTACAACAGACACAACCACACCACCACCATCTCAGTGTCACTGCAGTGTAGGAATCAGCCACCATTTTAAATAATAAACTGCCTTTTGCTGGTCCTGGGACTAAGTATGTTGAGAACCATAATACAGTTTGTAATTGTAAACTTTAACATGCACATATACGGTAAGTAGAGCCAATTAAATCGACAATGAAATAAAAAAAATTAAAAAATCTAAGTATATGGTACAGTCCTAAAATAAAATGAAACAGCACTTTTTAATTTTCACATTTAATTAGTGTAAAAATTAACAGTTTAAAGAAATGTATGTATTTAAGACAGATGACCGATAGCACATTGTGGTTAATAAAATAAACCATGACCTTATTGATATTGGTTCTTACAATGATCCATGTGGTTGAACTGAGTTTATATATCTAGTTTTTTTTTTCTGAAATATATATTTTCTGAGGACACAGATTGAGTGTCGTTGCTACCCACTAATCTATAATATCTTTATAATTTTGATAACAGTGATGGCTAATGATAAAAAATGTTTTAAGGGTCTGCACTGGGTGTTCCCTTTAAGCATATTGATGTTTTAGGCCTAAATACATTTGCATATACACAAAAGTATCTGGAGAAATACACTTTACACCAGCAGGAGCTTTTATGACCTCACATTCTATGGTGGTTGCTTATTTGTAGCTATAAAGGCTTTCATTATGCTGGGAATGCTTGTTTAACCAGTTGTGTGCCAGGTCTCATGGGGACAGGCACTGATGTTGGATGAGAGAGACAGCCTTGTGCACAATGCTCAGTTCTAGTTCATCCCGAACGTGTTAGAAAGGTTTAAGGTAAAGGCATTGTGAAAAAAAGTTAAGTTCTTCTTCAGTGTAGAAACCCCCTCAACGTTTAGTAAAATTATCTTTTAACCTGAGCCAATATACATATCAGTCGACATACGTCTGGTCTTAACACAGCTACTGATTGAGTAATGTAATGAGCTGCAGGATCTTGCAGGTGCAAGGTCACAGGACTAAAATTGAGAGAAGACAAGAGCCAAAAGCAGTGTTTCTGGACTCCTTGTAAACTGGGCCACAAGTCCCTGTGGGTGAGCCGAGCTTTTTTTGGTACAGGCACGGCTGTGACGTTACTGGCAGCCCTGAATTGGAGCAACCGTTATGGTTCCTTCATACTAACGGGGCCAAGGATGTGCCCAGGACTGACGAGATAAAGGGGAGATTAAACAGATTGTTCTCACTGTGGCCAAACAGGCCAACACCTGGATCAGGCTCCGGTGTTTGGGCCCACCGCAGGAACCATCTCTGTGAGTATTACACTGTTGGCTGTAGTTTCGGATGTTGAACACATTTCCACTCGGACTTGGCAGAAGAGTGTGAAATTAAAAGTTTGTCAGTCTTTAATACGTAGGCATAAAGCTATTTATTATAGTTGCTATCCAAAACTGCGCTTATGTGCAAGACTTCTGGGTGTTCCTATTTTAGGAGTGTGGAAAAAAACATATAGACTGTGTTTTACTGTTATAGTTAAATAAGTAAAGCTACCTTTGTGTTTGTTTGGCCATTCATAGTCCATATATGACTTCCCTGTACGCAAATGTTTTTAAAGGTTTAAGTGTAAAACATTTAATTTGTATTAGTAGTTGTAAAATTCAAGCAGGGAAGACAAAGTGTGAATAAGAGCAGAAGTAAGCGAAAAGGGAAATGAGAGCAAGCAAGAGTGTGTGAGACTGAATGACAGAGTGAATAAATGACAGGAAAAGAGGGAGTGAGCAAGAGGGAGAAAGCTGGGCTACGAAAGTTGGTGAGCAAGCGTTTTAATCGCATGTGAGTGAACGTGCAAATGCAATCTAATGAGGGTGTGAGAGGGGAAACAAGCGGTCGATAATGATTGCATGAGAGCGGGAGTGAGCAAGAGGATTAGCATACAAGAGAGTACAAGAACAGGACTGAACAAGGGGAAAAAGTAACGGGGGGGGGGTAGTGCG
>JAOUQT010007224.1:0-12352 GCA_025769995.1 Xyliphius kryptos | reverse complement strand
GGTGGCTTGGTTAGCACATTCGCCTCTCAGCGCTGGGGGTTCCCTGTTCGAATCACAATCTGGGCGGAGTTTCCATGTCCTCCCCGTGTCTGGGTGAGTTTCCTCCAGGTTGTCCTCCTACATCCCAAAAACATGGATTCAAGGTAAATTGAAATTGCCCTGTAGTGTGTGTGAGTGTGTGTGTGTGTACCCAGCGATGGATTGGCACCCTGTCCTGGGTGTATCTGCCCAGTGCCCGAAACGTTCTCGCCTGGATGGGCATGGGAAACCCCCCAGCGACCCTTATAAAGGAATACGCGGAATATAATGAATGAATCTATAATATAAGGCACTTGTTGTGCGTCATCGCCGTAATGCTTGGTGTATAGCGATTGGCACACAGGACGCATGGTGGGGTTGAGGCGGGGTTTTTGGTGAGTGATCTCGATAATGATTGACGCGCAGGTAGCGTTGCGAGGATAAGGCGGGATATTTGGCGAGTTATCTCGATAGCAATTGGCGTGCATGTAGCATGGTTAGCCTGATTATCCCTTGGAAGTTTGGATTTGGAATCCTACTCAAAATCAAAGACCAGTTCAAATGAGGCTTAGTAGAGTGTGTGTGTGTGTGTGTGTGTTTGTGTGTGTGTCCTCCACCTGCCTGTATGACCTCCCTACAACGCCTAGGCATTTTCCTGATGAGGCGGTGGATGTTCTCTCCTTCTGCCCCCTCCATGTCTCCTGGTGTACTGGCTATGCTGCGAGTCAGCTTGTTTAAAAAATATATTGTATACCACACTTTAACGCGAATGTGAAGCGGTCAGAGGTGTGCGTTATTGTCAATAATGTCACGGCTGGACAGACCGCTCAGCCAATAAGATTTAAGGACCGTAACTAGCCGTTTGATAAAAGATGGTATAGTATTTTAATTATGACTCTATGGGCAGGTGGGAGAATTTGCAATGGTGCCATATCACATTGTTGGCCTCCGCTGTGTGTAGTCTCTGTACAGCAGGTGTAATTCACACTCGACTACTATTTATAGTTTGTTCTGAAAACAGTCCCTTGTCTTTTTAGCCCCAGCCAAGGCCCATGCTGCACCCCTGAGTGCAATTACAAGAGTCGCCACGAGAGGTGCAGGGACGAATCGGAGTGCGCTCATCACGGCATGTGCAACGGCGTTTCATCTCACTGTCCCGCATCTGAGCCTAAAGCCAACTTCACCCCCTGCCATGGGGCAACTCAAGTCTGCCTTAATGGGGTAAGAAGATGATTATGATATTTCTACTGATGGTGGTAGGGTAGCGGTTGGCACTCTCCAAAGTCTGGGTTTGAATTTCGGCTACGACACAAGGGTTCTATTGTATGTTAGTCAGCTTCTGTGACCAAAAGTTTCCGGGGACAGGGCTTATTTACTGTGGGTGGTTTTTTTACCCCTGTTATTACAGATGCATGAAATCAAGCACCCTTGGAATGCATTTTGGAAGACTGTATACTTTTGAATTTGTGGAAACAGTATGGGGAAGGTCTTAATGTTCCGGCTTCACTGTGTACCAATGCACATCAGCCCTATTGGTGGTACCCCAGTGGTACCGAGCACCGAGTTTAAATGGACAGCTTTGGAATGAATTAGAACGGTGATGGGGTCAGGCTCTGCCGACATCATCAAGATTATTTTTCTTCTTTTGGTTTTGTACCTTTTATTATTCAGGAGTCGCCACAGCGATGAACTCCTATTACGCTTGGCCACGTGTTTTATGCCACACAGACAATGGGGACAATATAGACCAGCCTTATTCACCTCAAATCCATGTTTTGGGCAGTGGGAGGAACCTGGAGAATACCCATGCAGAACATGGAAACTCCAGATCGGAATTTGAACCGTGAATTCCCAGTGCTGAGAGAACATACTAACCTCTACACCACCACTTTGTCCTCCATCCATATACTTCTGATTAAATAGAACAAATCTGTTAAAGAAGGAAAAATGGATTTAAAAAATGAAGCCGTTATATATGCAGAAAGGAAAGGGGTGTGTCCCAATGTTTACATTACATTTACATTTAGTCAGTAGTTTGGGGGGAAAAAACAGCTAAACTGCAGTACCCTCAACCCATTTTTCCTTTTTTTTTTTTATTTGTATTTTTTATTTATATTAAGTGTCTGTGGAAGAGCTGGGTTTTGAGAAGTTTCTAGAAACTTCTTCACTAGAGCGTAGTGAACGAGCGAGTGTATTTAGTAAAGATGGACTGAAGGTAAGAGGGGCCAGATCCAGAGACTGTCCTGTAGGCCAGAGTCAGTACCTTGTACTGAATGCAGCAGCTACAGGAAGCCAATGGAGAGACATGAGTTTGCTTTGGTTGGTTGAACACGAGTTGGGCTGCAGAATTTTTAACCAATTGTAGAGGTCTGATTGCTGAAGTTGGAAGACCGGCAAGCAGAGCGTTACAATAGTCGAGCCGGGATAGGATGAGGGCCTGGACCAGCAGCTGAGTAACCTGTTTTATTAGAAAAGGTCTATACAGATAATACATTTGTGTTGCAATTGTGCATGTTCTTCTTGCAGGGCTGTTCAGGCTCCATCTGTGAGAAATACGGGCTGGAGGTGTGCACCTGTGCGATCGGTGAAGGACAGGACGAGACCGAACTCTGCCATGTTTGCTGCATGGAGAAAAGTCAGTTCCTATTTGTGTAACTAATATTTTCCAACACATTTCCAGTAGCGAATGCCATGGACTCAGCGCATCCTGTATGTTCCTCTACAGTGAACCCCAGCACGTGTAGCAGTACCAGCTCTGAGCGCCTGGCCCGATTCTTTAATAAGAAGGTGACCACACTGCAGGCCGGATCCCCGTGCAATGACTTTAAAGGTTACTGCGACGTGTTCATGAAGTGCAGACTGGTGGATGCTGATGGACCTCTGGCTCGACTGAAGAAGGCCATCTTCAACCGTGAGCTGTATGAGAACATTGCAGAGTGGATCGTGGTACAGTATCAATATCATATCAAGTCTTTTTTTTCACCTGATTATAAAACTAATTTTTATGTTGATGTTGAAGCATTTACTTATGGAAGAGCCAACACGATAAAACATAATATTTGAATACAATAAATACAAGAAACAAACAAAAAATAGATAAAATCCCCAAATTCTTGACATTTCTTTATGCTATTTGAATCAAATTAATATTATAAGTATATTATAAGTATATAGGATTAAGAAAACTGCAACCCACCTTCTGCCACGTGTAAGGGCATAGGAAATTCATGGCATTAAAACTTAAACATATTGATGTTGAATGGGATTTTAGCCTTTGGCCAACAGATGGTGCCAGAAATCCTTTGAAATGCAGACTTCAAATATGGTTCAATTCATTCATTCATTATCTTCAGCTTGTTTCTTTTATGAGGGTCGTAGGGGGGTTCCCCATCGTCTCGGGCACTGGGCAGGGTGCCAATCCATCGCTGGGTACACACACACACACACACACACACACACCAATTTAGAGCATTCAGTTTACCTTCATGTTTTTGGAATGTGAAAGGAAACTGGAAGAAACCCATGAGGAGAACATGCAAACTCCACCCAATAGGGATTTGAACCAGGAATCCCCAGCGCCGAGAGGCGAATGGTTCAATTCAGTTCTGTATAAATAAAGAAACAGTATAAAGTATTTGATGCCCAACATTTATAATATATGCCAATTTATGTAACGGGTGGCTTGGTGGCTTAGTGGTTGGCACTTTCGCCCCCCAGCGATTGGGCTTCCCGGTTCTAATCCCAATATGGTTGGAGTTTCCGTGTTCTCCCCGTGTCTGCGTGGGTTTCCTTTGGGTTCACCGGTTTCCTCCCACATTCCAAAAATATGGATCCAAGTTATATTGACTGCTCTAAATTGCCCTGTATAGTGTGTGTGCGTGCCAAGCGATAGATTGGCACCCTGTCCTGGCTGTATCTGCCCAGCGCCCGAAACGTTCTCCCCTGGATGGGCAGGGGAAACGTCCCCCCCCCCCCCCCCCAATTCTTTTAATGTTGAGAATCTTTATCAAATATGAACACAACTACAAAACAGTAGTTGTTTGTAATATGGATAGATGCTTTAGATTATTTGTGGTTTAATGCAGTTCTCTGGATTCACAGGCGTACTGGTGGGCGGTGCTGTTGATGGGAATCGCTTTGATCATGCTCATGGCGGGATTCATCAAGATCTGCAGCGTGCACACCCCCAGCAGTAACCCCAAACTACCGCCGCCAAAACCTCTACCAGGTGAAATATACTGCAGCATGTGCTCATTACACAGATTTAAAGTATATGACTGGCAGCTATTATTAATTATGTATATTTTATATGTTGAAAAATAGTCTAAAATACACTGTCAAAACTTTGGACACGCCCCCTTCTTGCTCCATGGTCTATGGATTTTGTAGTTTTACAGACTGTAGTCGGTTTTCTTGTTTTTTTTAGTCCCCTGTTGGTTCTCTGTTGGTCAGGAGCATCACAGAGCGGGTATAATTTGGGTGGTGGGGTGTTTTATTGATCGGTGAGGGGGTTTTAGTGCAGCAGGGCTGCTGTAGTTTCATTTAAACCCCTCAGTGACACTGCTGGGATAGGAATAATGCACCGACCCAATAATACCGGCTCTGTGTGGGGTACTATTGGGGTCCTGACCATCAGAACAGAGTAAAGGGGACGTACACAGAATGTACTGTAGTCAGACAGATGGACTATAGACAGTCTATAGCAGAGGCCACTCATTGGCATTTCGTAGTCCGGGTGAGCGAGGAATTTCTTGGGGATGAGCGAGTACAGTGCTATCTGTATGTGTTCAACCATCTAAATTATCTGTATTCATACCTGTACTCGGGCCTAATCTGAAAGTGGGCGTGGTATAACCCGAATTCTAATGAAATGTCTAAAAAGCATCAGTATGCAAAAACCTTTTAATTAAGAACTGCACCTGTCTTTTTGTCCCCCAGGAACTTTGAAGAGAAGACGAGCCCAACATGCAAGTCAGCAGCAGCAGCAACAACAACAACAACAGCAGCAGCAGCAGCAGCAACATCACCACCATCACCACCACAACCAGAACCAGCACCCTCACAGCCACGCCCATCAGAACCAGCGCCCATCCCAGCGCCAACCTCAACCTCCACGCCACCACCGCCAGCCCCGCGAGAACTACCAGATGGGCCAGATGAGACGCTGAGAGCCACCCGTTCACCCTCCGCGATGGCACACCCCGCCAGTGCCTGCATACAGTGGGATAATGGTCACGTTTTCACCGCTTCACTGATAAAAATCCTCGTCCTGACCGGAACACGAGATATCCCCCCCTCCCCACCGTGCAGTTAAATCAGCCTCGTTCCCTCCTTCCTGGCTGTAGACCACTTTACTCCAAAGACAGCACTTGGAATCATTCCTACACTCCCAGTCTTAAGCCCCCACCCCCCGCCGAACAGGACGGTTCAATTCCAACATCCTCCTCGTACCCAACAAACACAAACGCAGCGTTTCTCACGCCGACACGCTAGGAACCGTTTACAGGCCGCCCAGCTCCACCTAGAGGCACTCCGGAGCTGTCCACCCTGCTTTGGTATGCATCGGTTTTTCTACAGAGCCACTTAATGACCCGCCGACCAACAACTCTGTCCACGTTTCCCAGTGGTTTCTGGTTCTTTAAGCACCACGGTGATGGAAAAATAAAACAAATATCCAAGACCACAGAAAAAAATTGCGATCTTCACTGTTGGTGTGGTAACCCCTTCCCCCCTTTTTGAATTCCATCTCACGTTTGGCACCGTTGCGGCGCGCCACGATTTCAGAAACCAGTCCTGGAGGTTGGCGCTGGGTTCCGGTCGGCCTCCGTATCTTTCTGAAGCTTATTTAAAGACATTTTACACAGCTAACCAACGTGAAGGTGAAAAGGCCGTTCCCTCCATGCAGCACTTGCCCAGTGTGCCGGTGTACAGATTCCAGCTGTATAGATACATTTGTATTATATGTGAAAACAAATCTTTCTCAGCATTCTCAGGACTTGAACAGAAAATGAAGGGGCTTTCCAGATAAGGGAGAGTGAAAGGGTTTACCTACCAGAACGAAACGAAGGGCGGCTCTGATCTCAGACAGAATGTTCACGCCATGTTTTTAACTCATCGGTTATTTTAGAGAAGGTTGCACATGCCCAGCACAAAGCTCATCCTGCGGGAGGAGGAGGAGGTAGTACCCCCCCCCCCCCATCCTGACTGTTCCGCCGCTCGAGAGCCCTTTCACCTCCATCGTTCACCAGATTAAACGTGCACAGTGCGAGAACCCGCGTATTACAACGTGCATGCTGCAAATGCTCCAGGAGAGACGTTGAAACACTCGTACAGCTTGTATGAAGGAGACTTAATAGTGCTTGGATTATTCACTCACTGATTTTGCTTTTCGGCGGTGTGTGTGCCAGAAGGCACCGACTAACGATTCTTTTCATCGTCTGTTCTGTTGTTTCGATGTTTGGTCTCATGGTCAGAACTTTCCAGGTTTGTCAAAGCACAAGATAGCATTACAAGTATTTCTTTTTTAATGGTCATTGAGGGGTAAAGCAACCAGGAAATGTCACTTTTTAAATATATAATAATTGTCGAAACTATTTTATTGAGCAGGTACCTATTATTATTATTATTATTATTATTATACGGTAAAGTACAGCATGACGAAAAATGTCTCCTGCCCGTCTAAACAGACTGAAAATATCTAGAAAATATCCTTAAAAAAAGAATGAGATCCTGATTTATATGTTTTATGTATTTTGTGAGAACTATTGATTGGCATTTCCCAAATCTGAGGATGTCAGGATGTACAGCACCCCCCACCATCCCGAAATACTTTATAGTATTATAGAGTAAAACTATAGCTTGTTTTGACTTGAATACACACAAAAATACTGTACTCACGTTGTACTGCGCCAACCAAACTCCCAGTATACTTCGTTTACAATTATAGAAGAGACAACAGTATTACAATTAAGTAATTTTTTTTTCCCCACATAAATATTCCAAACTAATTACGGAGCTCAAAATTTTAAAATAAGAGACTTGTACAAATCCTAAATGTGCGTCAGCTTTTTGTTCCTGTTTAATGTAAATAGAATAAACGTCAACGTTCTATACTAATTACTAAAAAAAACACTCTGAGATGTATTTTTAGAAATAAAACGTTACGTGACAGGGTTTAATATAGAAATCCGGGTTCTTTACCCATTAATGACGTCTTAGTTGATTAGTATGGGGAACCCAGACCCGTTCTGACAGCACTGCTGACTCCTCAGAAATTTGTATTTCATAATTGTACTGTCTTGTATGGCAACTGGTACAACTTGGGGGATTCCGTGGCATTCTAACAGGTATTTTGTGAAGTATTTAGGATAAGGGGGTGGGATGGTGTTAACCATGAAAGTGGGGATTGGGACTTGACGTTTATCAAAAACCTCAAGCCCAGTCTCATCCGTCCCTGTGTCAGTTCCTTAGTTCTCTAAACACTTGTTCTTTATTCCGTTTCGAGTGGGTTTTCCTTCCCTGCCAGCTCGAGATTGTTTTAAACGGTACTTGGATACTGTTGCAGCTGATTCTTTAGTGTGCAGGGTTACATTCTCAAGTCCTAAAACTGTTTACATCAAGTCTTTGCGGTACTGAGGCGAGGCATCGGTGTAGAAATATCGAACAAAGTTAAGATTTACTTTGTGTTTTGCTTTTTGAATTATTCTTCATGGGATTTTTTGGTATGTCTTAACACCATGTTTTATTCACAGGCAAAAAAATAGAGCTTGCCGCTTGTCCTACATAGTTCTCGTTGAGCCAAGTCCTTCAAACTGAATGTATTAGCTTGCTGGTGTAACACGATGGTCTGGCTTACACACGTACCGCACTCTGGCATTTAGAAGTTTGGGAGCTCTTAGCGTTTCAAACTGGAATGATGAAATATTGTGAAGTCATAACGTTTTTTTTCAATGTCATTCAGAAAGCACCAATGGTCTTGGGTTGTATTTATAGTACTTACAGCACTTTATGGATTCCAGCAGTCAGTTTTGAAAAGATCCTGGATTTTAATCCCAGCGACGCCACCGTTTTGTGACGACGTGGTCTTGTCATTTACATTCAATTCCGGGTCTTCCCTCTTTTTAAGCTTCACTTTTAATCAATAGGTCATGATCTGGTGTTTTAACAAACCCCCAAGATCAGATCTCTGAGAACTCCAAGCACAGAACTCTGAGCGTTCGGATTTCCGGGATCTGAACAATGATTACGATGACCTTTATGGACCGTTAGTTTGAGGTCATGATCACAGCAGCAAATAGAACCCCACAAGTTCTGTTTAGATGGTAAATTGGCGACTTAATTAAAAGGATTGTGACGCTGGAGAAAAATAATCCTTCCACATCCTGTGCATCTCGCAGCCAGGATTCCTGATTTATTTACACGAGATAATGGATTGGCACTACATCCTGCTATGGACCTGTGACCTATCCAGGGCTTGTCTCCTCAACCTGAACTCGAATCAGACCGCACGGCGTGGGTCCAGAATGATGGATATGTTGCGTAATCCAAAATTAGAACAGATTTATGATTCTAAAACAATCCATCTCCAGCATTGTGTGGCTTGATTATGGAGCATGATGTTCCTCAGAAAGTCTAGAAAATGAGGTTTGCCGGCTCTCAAAACGCCTCAAAAATCGCCACCGTTTGAATTGATTAGAATCTATCGTGATCTTACGCTTATTTCTGTATGATCCCGATTCGAGGAGCTTCATTCGTAATACACACGTATATACAGTTGTATTGTGTGTATGATGTGCACTGTATCCAATGCTGTTGCTTTGGTTTTCTCATTCTGTTCAGTAGAGGAACGGTCTCCTCATATATCAAGATGGGCCATGCCATGGGGGTTGATGGGGTTGCCACAGAACTGAAGGTGAAATCATATTGCTTTGGTCCTGGGCGGGACTTTCTGCCGTCACAACCAGGATGCTTTGTAAATCAGTGTAGTGGTGTTGTGTTATCAATGACCTCCCAATTCAACCGGTCAGTATTTAATCCAGTGGAGTAAGCTAGGACTAGAACACTAAACTTGAACAAAAGTCTCCCAAACTTTTAATTGCTCATGTACGTGGTTGGCCAGATGGTCGTTCACCGAAACAAGAGCCGCAGTGAGTCATTCAACACTAATTGTTTACTATTCGGAGGGTCCACCATGTTTCTGACGCAGTGCTTTACAGCAGATGGTACAAGGACACTGCTCAGGTTTTACCTCACAGGAGAAGTCCCTCGTTCTCGGCAGGTGGGAGCAGAACCAGTCACCTCGCATTAATACGAATGACATGGATATACAGATGTTAAGATCATGTTCTCTCTCTCTCTCTCAATGCACCCAACCCATCCTGCAGAAACTGGGCTGTATTTTTCGAGAGATTTGTCTTAAGCAGCCGCGAGGCAGCGAGCCATAACAAACGCTGTCCCACTTCCTCTGTTGTATACTATGTACAGTTCCGATTCTTCTTTCTTTTGAATTCGAAGCTAAATATGCGATTTTGATACTTGTGTGTCTGCTTTCGATCGAATTTTTTGGGGAGCGTTTCAATGTGACCATATAGTGAGAGTTTCCTGATTCCACGACCTCTCACGTAGTAGTACGGCTTTCGGAATATTTCAAAACGCCATCCAAGCTGGTTTTCTTTTTTTCTTTTCGTCCGTTTCTCATGTGACGTGACCTGGATGGAAGAGGAATACCTGCCTGTATCGGACATTTCGTTTATCGATTTGGGGTTTTTTTGTTTTGTTTTCAATGTAGTCTTTGTGGATCTTTATGGGGGGGGGAGGGGAGTGCACTGAAATCGTCTGAATCATGAAAAATATTGTAGGTGATTGTAGGCGGAAAGATCACAAAAGTTAGAAACGAACAAAAAAAAAAATTACTACTGTCTGTTAATGTTAACTGTGTTTTATACAGTACCTACATTTTTGTTCACTTTGAACATTTTTACTTAACATTTCAAAACGTATCGTGCAAAGAGATGTAATTTTGAGTACTTGAAATGCATTAATAAAAATGGTCAATTGAAATGATTGAATGTGGCGCTGCTTAAATAACCCCCCCCCCCCCCACCACCACCACCCCGTCGCTCAGTTCTCTTCCTCAGGCCGTTTGTGGCGTGTGCCATCGCGAGCTGAATCTTCTCCGCCTTCTGGAAATGGCTTGACAGTTGATGAACTCTTGCTCTTGGGTGGGAAGAAGCTCTGTGATTTCGCCTGCTGGACCGCAGAACCACGTCCTGGAGGTAGAGTTATAAACCACTTATTCTTCTCAGTTGTAGTACTGCCTTCTGTATACACTACTTAATATCTCTGGAAAACTAAAATACCATGTTCTAGATCTCAATGCATAGAATCTTTCATTTGAAAGTCTTTGGTAGATTCCTCAAGACAAGTTCAAATGAGGCTCAGTAGTGTGTGTTCTCCACGTGCCTGTATGACCTCCCTACAACGTCTGGGCGTTCTCTCCTACAGCCCCCTTCACGTCTCCTGGTATCTGCTCCATGCTCTGGACACTGTGCTGACCGACACAGCAAACCGTATTGCTGGCACAGCTGGCATTGACGTGCCATTCTGAATAAGCTGCACTACCTGAGCAACTTGTGTGGGTTGTAGACACCGCCTCATGCTACCTCTATGGTGAGAGAACTGACCAAATGCAAAAGTTACCAAAACATCAGGCAGAAAGGATTAGAACAGAGAAAAGGGGTGTGGTCACCACCTGCAGAAGCACTCCTTTATGGGGGGGGTCTTGGTAAGTGCCTCTCGTTTCTACCAGTCGTCTGTTCCATTTGCACAATAGCAAGTGAAATTGATACACAGTGTTGAATACTAACTGAACAGCTTGATTTCACACAAGTGTGAGTTACATTGTGTTGTCTAAGTGTTCCCACTAGTTTTCGAGCACTAACCACTTGGTAACATACAGTACCAGGCAAATGTTTGGACACACCTCCATTTTGCTCCACTGCAGAACTGACAAACGATCCACCACCCAAATGATACCTGTTCTGTGATGCTCCTGACTAACAGAGAACCGGGAACCAACAGGGGACTCACAGAACCAAGAAAACAGATGCACTGCAGTCTGTAATTGTAAAACCATTTATGTGGTGAGTGAAGGAAATGGACAATGGGGCAAGAAGGGAGCGTGTCCAAACTTTTGACCCTTTGAAAATATTTTAATATTTTGTGTATTTTCAGTTCCATTTCAGACTTGATGACTCTCATCCTCCACTTGAGGGACAATGACGAATGATGTTTCTATTACTTGGACTCACTTTTCTTGGCTCTCTCCATGTTTGAGTCCTATCTTTCCCACGCCGAGCTCCGAGTCCTGACCGCCTCCACTCGTGCCCATGATGGTGCTAACGCGTCTCCACCAGCTGCTAAAGCTCTGCTCTTCCTTCAGATGCAGCCTCAGAGCCTGCAGTTTCCCCAGAGAGGTGTTCACCGTCACCAGAGCGGAATAGGTCTTATTTCCAGCGTGCTCCAGGAACCTGAGTCAGAAGAATAAAAGGTCAATCATTTACATTTGGTCATTTAGAAGACTCTTTTATCCAATGTATGATTTTTAATTGGGGTCAGAACACAGGGTTACATACAGAATACTTGAAGCAATGAGGATTTAGAGTCTTGCACAAGGGCCCACATTGGTAAATTCAGTGGACCTGGGATGTGAACCCACAACCTTCAGATTGATAGTCCAACACTGTAACCACTGAATCGCTAATGTCCTGCGAAGAGTCTAGCAAGCCAGGCTTCTCCTCCAGCATCATGGCTGACCCTCTTTTTCCTAAATGGCCACAAATGGTCAATTGTTTATATCTGCTCTAGCGTAAGCAACAGCTTTTAGTGGAACTAAGGAACCTTCAGTGAATGCAATATTTGTTTGGCATCTAAAGTGACATTAGACATAAAAGTGACATGTAATTACACACAGAAGAATCTGTCCTTCACATTTAACCCATCCGTGCAGTAACACACATATACACACACACTATATGAAGTGAGCATACATCCCCGGAGGGTGGGCATCCTTGTATCTGGTGCCCGCTGAGCAATTGGGTTTAGGATCCAAGGGCACTTCAGCCGTAGTATTTGGTGAAAACGGGATTCAAACCGGGGACCTTCAGGTTGCTAGGCTGGTTCCTTAACCACAATCCTACATCTGCCCTCTGTCTGTGTGCTATATAAGTGAATCCATTTCACTTGCTGTTGTGCGAATGGAACAGAAAACAGGTAGAAATGAGAGGCACTTAGCAAGACCCCCCTATAAAGGAGTGCTTCTGCAGGTGGTGACCAC
>JAOUQT010007209.1:0-12353 GCA_025769995.1 Xyliphius kryptos | reverse complement strand
TGAAATATAAAATATAAACATACATACTAGCATATGAGTATGAAACAATTCTCTGGATGAAACAGGTTCTTCGGTTTCCAAGTGATTCCAGAGATTGGTCTCAAGTTACTGTCTTTTTTTTTATTTATATTTCAGCAGAACAGTCTTATAATTGAACTAGTCTTATTAATATAGAGGAGACAGGTGTAAAATAGTTTTTAGTTTCATCAGTAAAGTTTTAAATGGCACATAATGAATGAATAATTATTAATAATGCTAAACAGTTCATGGACTGAGTGAAGAGCTACAGTTTATTTTGAGGTTTATTACAGTTTGGTACAATTTTTCAACTTGACGAATCAGTTCTCAATGATGAACAAGTGAATAATTGTTTTTGTTTGTTTCTAATGGTCTGCAGTTTTTCCATTGCTGTTAAAACAAAAAAACAACCAGCAATCCATCATCCATTATCGTCCGCTTATTCCTCTACATGGGGAGAACATGTCGGGCGCAGGGCAGATACACCCAGGACAGGGCGCCAATCTATCACACATCCACACACACAAACACACACTATATGGGGCAATTTGGAGCATTCAATTTACCTGGAATCCATATTTTTAGACTGTGGTAGGAAACCAGAGAACCCGGAGATCACGCGGACACGGGGAGAGCATGGAAACTCCACCCAGTGCTGAGAGGAGAACGTGTTAACCACTAAGCCCCAATGCCGCCCCACAACCGGCAAAAGTCAGTTTTACCAGAACTATAGATACCGTTCATTTTACACAAAGAGTTTAAAAATAACTCAAATTATTTTCTATTCTTGTACTTATTAAAATTTCAATTACTTTTACGATAAAAAAAATTCCAGAAAGTTGGAAGTTCACTATTTTCTACAAATAATTTAAATATATTTTAATATCAACATATTATTTAGGAATTATTCTATACATACAAATGCTCATCAAATGAACTACACTTCTGGATTCCTCTGAGAGAAAATAACAAAAGCAAAAATAACCTGCAACAATAAATGTTGTTTATACCATTTATTACAAGAGTCAGCTCTCTTACAGTTTTAGTACATTATACATCATCTAAATAATAAAAGCAATATAAAAACAACAAACAATACAACATATATGATTGACCACATGGTTATTTCATTATACTTTACAGCCAAAAGAAGAACAATACATGTTATTAATGTAGCCTAAAGTTCAAATTATTTTACTCCACTTTGTTTAAAATACTATTCAAACACTAGATACAGTACACTTTGAAAGACAAAGGAGAATGTAGGAATCAGTGAAACAGGTGAATGGTCAGGGCATTGGGCGGTCAATCAGAAGGATGTGGGTTTAAATCCCAGGTCCACTGAAGTTACCAATGTGGGTTCTTGAGCAAGCCTCATTGCTCCAGGGTGATAAATTAACCCTGTGTTCTGACCCCAACCAATACCTGTAAGTTGCTTTGGATAAAAGCGTCTGCTAAATGATCAAATTGTGAATGTAGGTAAACGTTTTTGTGAAATATGTATAAAATTATCTGAATAAATAGATAAATAGATCAATCTAAAATAAATCAATCAAAGATTTAAAAAAAATTCACACAAAGGAAATTAGAATTATTTGATGTGTTAAAGGAAATGTGTTAACATTAAATTCAACATAAAGGTGATAATGGATTCTAAAGTCAAATAGCTGGAAGCACCACTCATGGACAAAGTATTAAAGGTTCATGATGATAAAGGTAAATCCAAAGAAACCTTTTGACAGTGACAGAGTGATACAGAACAATTTACATATTTCACAATGTTTAAGATTTAATTTTCTTTGTAATAATGTTGTATAGACTCTAATTAAATGGATTAAAATCCAAGCAAGAATCAAAATGACTATAAACTGAATGAAACTGTGTGTTAACAAATCACTGTGTTGTTGCTTGTAGCCAGCATATGTGTTTTGCTCATGTAGTATGATTTAACAAAACCATTAAATATACAATGTATATTAAACATTTGTTATGTATTCTGAATTTATTGTTGAATTGTTTGTTAATATGTTTCTTAAAGACAGATCCATTCATTCATCACAAACTGGTTGCATTTCCGCTGAAAATACATGACTTAGCTTTAAACACCACCATCTCACCAATAATAATTAAATTTTATAAAGAAATGTGAATTTCTCCTCCATCGATATCACAGGACCTTTACTTTTTAGAACTTTACTTTGTGTAACCAAATCACTAAAAC
Organism: Xyliphius kryptos; assembly: GCA_025769995.1. NCBI lineage: Eukaryota > Metazoa > Chordata > Actinopteri > Siluriformes > Aspredinidae > Xyliphius > Xyliphius kryptos. The sequence goes on along the minus strand of JAOUQT010007209.1, from coordinate 10,114 downwards.
TGTCACTTTTTGCACAACAGCACAGTTTATGCTGTAAATTAACGATTTTCTTTCACGTTCATGAAGAAGTACTGATCTCTTTTACGTGCCTTTTACACAGCGATCAAAGCAGGAAAATATGTTTTTTCTGCTGTGTGAATGCGCTGATGTTTTTTCAGATGACTCTGCTGAGTAAAACTCTTCCCACACTTTGAACAGAAATATGGTTTCTCTCCTGTGTGAATGCGCTGGTGTTTTTTTAGAGAGCACTGTTTAGAAAAAATCTTCCCACACTCTGTGCAGGAATATGGTTTCTCTCCTGTGTGAATGCGTTGATGGGTTTTTAGTTGACTCGGTACAGTAAAACTCTTCCCACAGTAAGAACATGGATATGGTTTCTCTCCTGTGTGAATGCGTTGATGTCTTTTTAGATTGCTATGTTCGGTAAAACTACTGCCACACACAGAGCAGGAATATGGTTTTTCTCCTGTGTGAATGCGCTGATGTTTTTTTAGAGTACTAAATTCAGTAAAACTATAGCCACACTGTGAGCAGGAATAGGGTTTCTCTCCTGTGTGAATGCGTTGATGGGTTTTTAGTTGACTCGGGAGAGTAAAACTCTTCCCACAGTAGGAACAGGAGTATGGTTTCTCTCCTGTGTGAATGCGCTGATGTCTTTTCAGAGTACTATGTTCTATAAAACTGTTTCCACACACTGAGCAGGAATATGGTTTCTCTCCTGTGTGAATGCGCTGATGTTTTTTTAGAGTACTATTTTCAGTAAAACTGTTTCCACACACTGAGCAGGAATATGGTTTCTCACCTGTATGAATGCGCTGGTGTTTTTTTAGATAACACTGTTCAAAAAAACTCTTCCCACACTCTGAGCAGGAATATGGTTTCTCACCTGTGTGAATGCGCAGATGGGTTTTTAGATGACTCGGTACAGTAAAACTTTTTCCACAATGTGAGCAAAAATATGGTTTCTCTCCTGTGTGAATGCGCTGATGTTTTTTTAGAGTATTAAATTCAGTAAAACTCTTCCCACAATGTGAGCAGGAATATGGTTTCTCTCCTGTGTGAATGCGCTGATGGGTTTTTAGACTACTCTGTAAACTAAAACTTTTCCCACAATGTGAGCAGAAATATGGTTTCTCTCCTGTGTGAATGCGCTGATGTATTTTTAGATGACTTGGTACAGTAAAACTCTTTCCACAATATGAGCAGGAATATGGTCTCTCTCCTGTGTGAATGTGTTGGTGTTGTTTGAGATTACTCTGCTGAGTAAAACGTTTTCCACACTGCAAGCAGGAATATGGTTTCTCTCCTGTGTGAATGCGTTGATGTTTTTTTAAAGTACTATATTCAGTGAAACTGCTGCCACACTGTAAGCAGGAGAATGGTTTCTCCCCTGTGTGAATGCGCTGATGGTTTTTTAAAGTACTGTGTTTAGTGAAACTGTTGCCACACTGTGAGCAGGAATAGGATTTGTCTGTGTGAATGCGCTGGTGGTTTTTAAGGCCTGTTTGATTTGTAAAGCTTTTTCCACAACGTATACAGACAAGGTTTCTCTTCTTGATGTGAATACTCTGGCAGTGGTTAAGTTTACCCTTTTTCATGACATTTTCACCAGGGCTTAAGCAGTTATTTTTCTTCTTGGTCATTTCTTTGTGACAATGTTCGTGCAAGGAGGTCACAAAGGGTCCAGCATCTGTTTAGGGAACAATTTGCAAAAGTCTTTCATTACAACATAAATAACAAACAACTCTTCAGTAATTAAACATGTAAACATTAAAAGAAAACTTTTTTTATAACTAACCACTTTGTATAACCAAACCAGTCTGCTTTGTATAACTGGGACTACAGGGTTAAGAATTGGTGTTAAATTTGTGGTGCTAAGCGCTAAATTTTAGAGTAGCTACATTTTTTGCTAGCTGGCTATTTAAAAAGCATTTATAGTTACGACAATTTTATTATTTACATACAAGTCCCCGAACCATGGGATATTCATAATAGAGCCCCACCCCATTTTCCTCTGCCAAACCATGAAATATGCATGACAAAAATGTATGTGCATGTATTATTACTTAATGTCTAAATTTATTTACAGTTGTTTAAATTTGTGTATTTGTTTTCAAATGTATGCTACAAAAAGTGAAGATTGTTAATTTGTCCACAGCAAATACAATGAATACAAATTTAGGAATGTAGCAAACATGTTTTTGTCCTTCTATGCCTGAGGTAAGTGTATGCTAATGAATAAGTATGAAAGTGTTTAAGTAATAAGTAAAAACATTGGGACATTTGAAAAATGCAGTGTTTCCTAAATTAGATATTCCTAAAGATATTTTATGTTTTGTCTTCTCTACTTTATTTAATTTGCTTTGTATTTCATTAATTTAGATTTCTATTTCTAATTTCTATATTTCAGTCATACAACACATTCCAAAGAAAGTTGAAACAGGTGCAACTGTGGGCTAAAAATAAGGTTTAAAAAGATACATAAAAATGTGCAGCCCACTGAGGACCGTAATCATGACTTGGTATGAAAAAGCAAAACGAGGAGAAAAGTGTGGTAACTTAGTGGTAAAATTTGAGGGTTTACTGGCTAAATAAATTATATATATAATTTTTATCTATATAAATTTTGTCATTTTATTGAAAGTTTATGATTCAATAGAAAGTAACATTTAACAGGACCAATGTAAATGGTTTGATGGTTTCATTTTGAGTCGTTTGTGGTGGTATGGTGACACTGTGGTTAATGATCTCACCCAGACTGGTAACAGGTTCAGGGTGGTTCTCCTCCTTTTGTTGAATGACAGCTGGGATAGGATCCATCACCTCCACGACCTTGTTCAGGAGAACAGTCAGAGTAAATTAAATGTTTTTCTTGATTTATATAAATCTTTACTCCCTATTAGTATTTCATATAATAACATCATCTAGGATATCATCGTAAATAAATTCACCTTTTGTCAGTCTTATTTACATTCTGATTATCCACACATAGTATAACCCTTTATTGAGTTTAATAATAAATCTTACCTTCAGTAATGAACTGGATTTGATTTGATGATAATAATAATGTGCAGAACTTTTTGTTTTTTTTTTTTAGATTAAATTCCTCGGAGCTGTAAACACACGAAGTGCTCCTGCTTGTACTTTTCTTCTTTTCCTGTAAATTGGCGGTTAGGATTAAAATTTTTCGCAATACCACCACCTACTGTTTAAAAAACGCACATCAATACAAAGTGATTTGGGGTCTCATTACCTGGAAACTGGTATTACACGGTGGCTTAGTGGTCAGCACTTGAGATTCCCCGTGTTCGCGTGGGTTTTCTCCGGGTTCTCTGCTTTCCTTCCACATTCCAAAAATGTGGATTCAAGGTAAATTGAATGCTCTAAATTGCCCTGTATAGTTTGTGTGTGGATGTGAGTGAGTCTGTACCCAGCAATGGATTGGTGCCCTGTCCTCTGAGATGTTCTCCCCTGGATGGCCATGGAGAATATTATATTTGCCGATGCCCCCGATGTTTAAATTACTAACCTGTCTTTATGGGTACTATTAATTAGAATTAGACTAGTTTGCATACAGCAACCTAAAAAAGTCCAGTTAGACATAAAGCCATTAAAGAACCTCCTAGAGTGCACCATATTTAATCTGCCTCCTCATGGACTGATGTTGTGTGTTTGCGTGAAAATCAGTAAAAAAATTTAATTGTAAAAAATAATTTGGGTAAAATTTAAGAGACCTGAGTGCTTTTTGTCACAGGCACATTATGGGCCAATTTGTGTGAAAAATTAATTTTTATAGTCTTCGTGGCCCAATACATTTTACCCAATAAAAGGAATAATAATAATAGGGAAAAAACTAAGCGAACACAACAGATCTTCATTCGTGAACCCCTAATTTTATAATAAAAATTTATGTGCATGCATTATCCACTGTCACACTTCCGCTATCACCTTTGACACGGCTACGCAGCTCATGTGCTGAGCAGAAGCACACATACACGCCGGAGGGAGCCAGGCAACACCAGGTAGCTGTTATTAAAACAGAACACTCACACACAAAGGTATCGGACAGTAGAGTGACGTAAAACAAAGATGTGCATGGCAAACGGGGAAACTAAATACAAAAAACAATACTAAACTGGAAGAGGTAGGTCAGTGGTTAGGGTGTTGGACTATCAATCAGAAGGTTGTGGGTTCAAATCCCAGGTCCACTGTAGTTACCAGTGTGGGTGCTTGAGCAAGACCCTTAACCCTCATTGCTTCAGGGACCTGAATCAACCCTGTGTTCTGATCCCAATTAAGTTGGGATACTTGTAAGTCGCTTTGGATAAAAGTGTCTGCTAAATAACTAAATGTAAATGTAAACTGTAAACTGGTGGCTTAGTGGTTAGCACATTCGAATCTCAGCACTGGGGATTTTCCATGTTCTCCCCATTTCTGCGTATGTTTCCTGCGCATTCTCTGGTTTCTTCCCACATTCAAAAACATGGATTCAAGGTAAATTGAATGCTCTAAATTACCGCGTGTGAGTGTGTTCCCAGCAATGGATTGGCGCCCTGTCCTGGGTGTATCTGCCCAGCGACCGAATATGTGGTTTTTCAAAATTCTAAATTAACTCAAGATTATGTCACTAGGTGGGAAGAGCTAAGTTGGCAAGTGTTTGAGAACCCATTTTAATATGTGCTGATATGCGTCTTCCAAACAGGAGGTGGCGGTATTGCACAGGAATTGTTCCCAGCCGTCAATAAATAGGAAAAGAAGAAAAGCGTGAGCGTCGTGTGTTTGAAGCTCCAAGGACTTAATAACAAATCCGTATTCAAATCCAGTTTAATATTGAAGGTGTTTTTTTAATTAAACTTATTAAAGGTTTATACTATGTGTAAATGGTCAGAATTTAAATAAGACTGACAGAAAGTGGATTTGTTTAGGTGTTCTAGATGATGCATTAAAAAAATACTAAGTTTAAACATTTGTGTGAATGCACTGTAATTAGAAACCATAACGTATAAACGGAAATGTTTAGGATCTGCTGTAATAATTTAAACCATAGATGGAGTCAAACCAAAGACAAGTCAGTAATTTAGGAAAAAACAGCTAAACTGCAGGACCAGTAACACTCCGCATTACTCGATCTGGCTGTGGGTTTTTTTTTGTAATGCACTTTGTAAAGCAAAACAACAAAAAAACATTTGATTTCTTTGGTCTGTTATTCTGAACAAGGTCGTGGAGGTGATGGATCCTATCCCAGCTCTCATTCAACAAAAGGAGGAGAACCACCCTGCACCTGTTACCAGCCTAGGTGAGATCATTAACCACAATGTCACCATATCATTACAAACTACACAAAATGAAACCATTAAACCATTTACATTGGTCCTGTAATATGTCACTTGCCATTTAATAATGAACTTTGAAAATAATGGCACAATTAAATGACAACTATGCTGCTCAAAAACTAAAGGGAACACTTAAACAACACAATGTAACTCAAGTCAACCACACTTCTGTGAAATAAACCTGTCCAGTTAGGAAGCAACACTGATTGTGAATCAATTTCACTTGCTGTTGTGCAAATGGAACAGACAACAGGTGTGGCAGGTGTTTTGGCCACTTTTGCATTTGGTCAGTTCAGTGGTAGCATGAGGCGGTGTCTACAACCCACACAAGTTGCTTAGGTAGTGCAGCAAAGTGTCCAGAGCATGGAGCAGATACCAGGAGACAGGCCAGAACACCAGGAGACATGGAGGGGTTCGTAGGAGAGAACATCCGCCACCTTATTAGGAGCATGCCCAGGCGTTTCAGAGAGGTCATACAGGTACGTGGAGGCCACACACCCTACTGAGCTTCATTTCCACTGAAGTTGGATCAGCCTGTCATTTTATTTTACACGTTGATTTTGAGTATAAATCCAAATACAGACTTCCATTGGATAATAATTTTGATTAATATTTTGATTAATTTCTAAGTTATTTTGTTCGCATTCCACCATCTACTAAAGATTTTTTTATTTTATTGAGATCTAGAATGTGTTATTTTAGTGTTCCCTTTATTTTTTGAGCATTGTTTTTGTATTTGATCTTACTTGTAACCTTTTACATTTAATTCTTGATTAGTCTTTGTTTATGGGGCATCAGTAAAACCTGCAATTTCCCCCTGCAGTTTTCTGATTCTAATAATCAATGCCTTTTCAAAATTTGCATCTAACTTTAGCCGGCCCTTTGAAAAACTCCAGCAGCACTGATGTATCTGATCCACCTATGCAAGCACGACATACTATTCACCAACACTTTAGCATGAGATCAATGACACCACAGCACTAAGATCCATCACACAAACCCATCTGTTCTGTTTGAGTGCTGATCAGTAAAAAGTATGCAAAGTGACAGATAATGATTATAAAATAATAATTTAAAAACTGTTTTACAAAAATGTGTTTTATTTAACAGTATTTACATAATCAGCATACATCATCAGAGAGGAAACATTCGTACCTAAATGTGTAACAGCATTAACCATAAAATCTAACCTTCATTATTTCTGATGCACAAATGAGGCACAAAGAAAACATACAGGTCAACCTATTAGCTTAAACAATATGATGACGTTTAGGACTTTTTTTTTTACTGTAAAAGTGTAAATGTTATACATTGCTGTACAATATTTGGGATTTGGTTTTAACAGTGTGTGCATTTTGGGTGTTCAAGTCCAGGTTAGCGTAGCCAGTATATAAATGCTGTTAGATAGTTGGCTTAACAAAATTACACCATATAAACAAAAGCTTTTTAATTTTTCAAATTGATCACCCTTTGCACATAAAACAGAGTACACTTTTCTGAAAATGTGTTCCACAAGATTTTTGAGTATCTGTTTGGAATTTTTTCATCCGGAAGAGCATTTATCAGATCGGACACTGATAATCTGTCTCACAAGCTCAGTGTTTAATCATATTGTAGTCTAGCTGTTTTATACCAAACTCGCCCAACCACGTCTTTATAGACCTTGATACGGCAGAATCGTATGAACAGAATAGACTCACTCCACACAGCTCTTACAAAGCTAAAAGTATACATCTGTGTAGAATGCATGGTCAGGTGCTTGCTATTCACATTTAGCAATAGGAATGGGCTGTGGGTCATTAAGCATATGCATAGCTGCTTAAAGACCCCCTAAGGGTTAGAGAAATAGGGGGGGGGGTGGCTGTTGTTTTTAGCATCTCAAATTCCTCACTCATTCAAGAGATGTGTTCCAATACTTTTGTGCATATAGTAGAGCTTGTTTTTTTTGTTTGGATCAATATTTTGGCAAGTAAGACCAACTGACCGTAGAAAATTTCTGTTTGGGCAATCTGTAAACTCAAATAGACTCAATATAATTTTGCCCAAAACACGACTGTCACCACCGCACTTCAGCCTGTACTGGTTATGTTACCTGATTTTAATAACTTATTCTGAATTATAGATCAGATGCTACACTTCTTACAATTCTTAGTTGATAACACCAAAACCCACCAGCTTTTGAAATAGAAAAAACCAAAAAAGTATTGAATATTAAATAATAATTGAAGTTTATGTACCACGACAATTAAGTGGAAATTGCTTTAGAATAAGAGTCCCTTAATTCCAGAAAATTAATATATTTTTTGATTTATGGCGGATGTACATTTCTTATTAGATCATACTTAGAATCATAAAAAACTTTCATTGTGGTATAATCTACTGACAATCTGTTATTTCTAATTAACCAAAGCTGTAACTAAAAACATGGACGTAAGCCTCATGTTGATCACTTTGAGGGCTGCTAGTGTCTTAAACACTGTTTGACTCTAGTGTAATGAGCTAATACTCTAAAAACTTATCTCCTAAAAGGTACATACACACACTAAAAATATTATGTCTTTTAAATAACACAGTATACAATACTGGCTACTCATTTAAATTATGCTGACTACTTGTTTATTTCTTTCTTCCTCACTGACCTAAAACGAACATCTTGTCATAACTTACTGCAAGCTTACCAACACTTTTACTTAATAAACATTGAAAGGGCAAAGTGAGCTGGTGAACAATGCTGGCTAAATAGTAGCCTGCGGACACAATATTTTGTTTGTATGCAATATTATTGGTTACATGGCTTAAGAGGGTTTTAGGCTTACAATATGAAGGTTTTGGGTTCAGATCCCAGGTTTACTGAAGTGACCAATGGGTACTTGAGCAAGAACATCAACCCTCTTTGTTCCAGGGGTGCTGTATCAACCTTGTGTTCTAACCCCGACCATAACGTTGGGATACTTGGAAGTAACTTTGGATAAAAGTATCTGCTAAATTACCAAATTTAAATGTAGATACTGTAATACATTATGTGTCAGAATACCAGCAAACATTTACATAACACTTTCATTAACAGTTTGTTTGAAAATTCTTCCGAATCCACGGCTGAATATAATGTAACAAAGATGCAACACGTTCTGCAAGATTGTGCAAATCTCAGCAAAAATGTGTTAGGCTTTGCGTACAGACATTTTGTAAACATAAGTTTTTGTTTTTTAAAACCTATTACATTTGAATAGACAAAAGTAAGACTTCAAACAAAATGGTGAAAAGGCCACTTAGTGTTTTTTCCCCTTCAAAAAAACACTGCGTAATACTCTACAAGGGGCCTGTGAGGAGAACGTCCTATCCCATTCATAGAAAACCAAAATATTAACCTCCTAAGACCCGAACTCTTGCATTGCATGCGTTTTTCCATTACGCATGTGGACACCAGGTCCTAGGAGGTTAATAATAATATTAAATTTGGTCTATAACTGAGTACATCTGGCTGTTTGGATTTCCCTTGGAGCTACAAAGCTTGCTAGTTACAGTGCAACCAAACAAAAACAGAACAATGAAATGGAATTACTACAAAGACTCCATCCAAACACATACATACACACAGCCAAAAAAGTATTAAGTCAGCCTTTGATTGTGCAAGTTCTCTTACTTAGAAAGATGAAAGAGGTCTGTAATTTTTAATCATAGGTACACTTCAGCTCCAGGAAATCACATTGTAGGTTTTTTAAATAATTAATTTGTAAATTATGGTGAAAAATAAGTATTTGGCCACCCACAAACAAGCAAGATTTCTGTCTCTCACAAACCTGTAACTTCTTCTTTAAGAAGTTCTTCTGTCCTCCACTCGTTACCTGTATTAATGGCACCTGTTAGAGCTCGATATCTGTATAAGGACACCGGTCCACAGCTGCAAACAGTAAGACTACAAACTTAACCATGGCTAAGGCCAAAGAGCTGTCGGACGACACCAGGAAGAAAATTGTAGAGCTGCTCCAGACTGGAATGAGTGAATTTACAATATGCAAAAGGTTGGTGTAAATAAATCAGCTGTGGGAGCAATTGCCCCACGCAGGATCTCATCCCATGCGGTTAAAATGATTATGAGAATGTTGAGCAAAAGTCCCAGAACTACAGCCAGGGTCTGCTGAATGATCTTCAGAGAGCTGGGACCAAAGTAACAAAGGCTACCATCAGTAAAACACTACACTCAGAGGGACTCACATTCTGCAGTGCCAGGAGGCATGTCCCCCTGCTTAATCCAGGACATTGGAAGTTTGTCAGAGAGCATAGGGATGATTCAGAAGAAGATTGGGAGAATATCAATTGATCAGATGTCCTTTTTTAGTAAAAATTCAACTTGTTATGTTAGGAGGAAGAAGAATGCTAAGTTGTATCCCAAGAACACCACACTACTGTGAAGCGTGGGGGTGGAAACAATGTTTTGGGGGTTTTGCAAAAGGGTACAGGATGACTTATCCATTTAGGGAAGAACGAATGGGGCAATGTATCCGGAGATTTTAAGCCAAAACCTTTAAGCTTTTGATCAGTGAAAGCATTAAAGATAGAAAAGATTCATTCATTATCTTCCGCTTATTCCTTTATTAGGGTCGCGGGGGGGGGGTTCCCCATGCCCATCCAAGGAAGAACGTCTCGGGCGCTGGGCAGATACACCCAGGACAGGGCGCCAATATATCGCTGGGTACAGACTCTCTCACACAGTCACACACTCATACACACACTATACAGGGCAATTTAGAGCATTCAATTTACCTTCATGTTTTTGGGAT
>JAOUQT010007199.1:0-12353 GCA_025769995.1 Xyliphius kryptos | reverse complement strand
ATCCTGCAAGAAGAATGGCTTTAAATCCCTCTGACCACTGTGCAGGACTTGTAGATGTCATTCCCAAGACCAATTGATGATGTATTGGCCGCAGAAGGAGGTCCTAAACCATACTAATTAATTATTGTGGTCTAAAAGCAGGCGTTTCAGTTTCATTGTCCAACCTCTGTAATAAGAGGATGAATAACTGTGGAACCAATGAGCTACTGTCGCCAATTTACCAATTTTCAAAATCTTTAAGGTGAAGCAAAATGGTAGACGTGATACAGTGAGTAGGTATGGATTTTAAAAACTATTAACACTCCAGTGTTTGTTCTAATCGAACTAAAGCTACACACAATGACAGGTCTATAAAAGTCGGGTATGGAATGAAGCCAGTAAGTATATATGCAGTCATTCTATAAAACACAACATTCTCATTGAAGCGGCACTTGCTGATAGACTTACCCCATATTCATTATAGGGGAACACAATCCCACAAGTCTGGAGAGTGAATGGAAACACAGTTGTGACAGTGATGGGAAGATGGAAGACCACAGTGATCATGAAAGACAGAGACAGACAGTCTAAAAGTATTACCTCACATGGCATGTGAATATATTATACAAGCTCATGCAGCACAGAACAGGATGCATTTCAGTTCTTAAAAGCCTGCTGTAAGTTCCATGCACAATGGAAATGTGAAAATGATTCGTAAGAATTAAACAAGAGGAACACGGGTGTGAGGTGCATAGCTAAAACACTTCCACTTTATTCCCTTCACTGAGGTTTTTACGCGAGATGAATGAGGGAATGTCATATGGGTGGTACTTTTCTCCTTCTCCATCGCCGCTGAATTCTTTAGCACACGCTCTGTCCTCATTATGTTCATTTCTATTAGGTGTGTGTACCTACTCGACTCTATAGAATTTCTTCTCAGTCAAGTGGGGAATGTAGAGTCCAGGGTGCTAGATCATTAAAGGGGTTCTCCCTGTGATTGTAGCTACAAGTTTGCACAGTGCTCAGACATACTGGCTTCATCTAAGCAGCCATTCTAACTCTAATTCTTTTGATGAGCAGTTCAGGGGCAATACTTTACGATTACGGTCTTCCTTGTATTACAATATATTGTTAAAGAAGAATACCTGTGTGGATCTACAATTAAAGTTTAAACAATTGTTTTTAAATGAATGGTTTTGGAGTTTATATATATTTCAAATTACCGTATTATTATGGAGGTTTGGTGCAATTAGAAATCCGAAATGAATATATTGTAAGTTGTGACTATGGTATCCACCCAGTTGCTTTTTCACATGAAATTATAGGTTTTCCAAGCACACGATAGGGAATAACAGAGTCAAGTTTCAGCTTTGTAGAGACTTGCGAAGACCCCAATCAATCCGAAGTATTGCGTTCGATGGCGATACCGAATAACCAACTGAACGTAGGAAAGCGAGAACCCATTTCCAAGGATGATAGGGAATCACGATGCCAAATTTCAGCCTTGTAGGTACTCGGGAAGTGGGAGACTTAGTGATGAGTCAGTGAGTGAGAGCTTTGCCTTTTATTGTATTTAGATTTTTTTATACGTACAGTACAGGCCAAAAGTTTGGACACACCTTCAATGCGTTTTTGTTTTTTTGTTTTTTTCATGACTATTTACATTGTAGATTCTCACTGAAGGCATCAAAACTATGAATGAACACATAAGGAGTTTTGTACGTAACGAAAGGTGAAATAACTGAAAACATGTTTTATATTCTGTGTCTTCAAAATGTCCCCCTTTGTTCTGATTACTGCTTTGCACACTGATGGCATTCCATTAATGAGATTCAAGAGGTAGTCACCTGAAATGTTTTTTAGGTGTGCCTATAAGGGTAAATTAGTATAATTAATTAGAATGCCAACAGTGTGCAAAGCAGTAATCAGAGCAAAGAGGGGATATTTTGAAGAATGCCTTCAGTGAGAATCTACAAAGTAAATAGTCGTGAAAATACAGAAAACACATTGAATGCGAAGGTGTGTCCAAACCTTTTTTTCCTGCACTTATTTTAAATTGCCACAAAATTATCCCCTTTTTTTACATTTACATATATCTAGCAGATATTTAATGCATGTTTTTAATTTCTCACTACTGCCCCTTTCCTGCTGTGACTAAGTGAATTTCTCCATTGTGAAACCAATAAAGAATTATCTCATCTCATCTCATCTCATCTTATCAAAGCCCTTTTTCCTGGTTAATAATGCTACACGATCTGCACGCAGCAGCTATTCTCACGGTGCAGTTCACATGCTGTTTCTTAATAAGTGTTGTTTTGCAGTCTGCACAGTTTTACTAAACACACTCTATACTGCCTCGGTTTTCACCCATAACTGCTCAGCCTTCTCACTGCTGTCTGAGTCCTGGTTGTCTTTGCTTCTCCCCATTTTTTAGCGTTTTTATTGCTATTTTCAGTTTGCATATCTCTTCTAAATGTAGTAATCCAGATCTGGCTCTGGAGTTTGTCTTAGTTATCATCTAACCCTTATCTGATACCTTACCTGCCCCTTTCTTTTTCATTTTTTAGGACTTGAACATAAATGCTTAGTTCCACTGAAGCATAATGTTAATATAACAGCATACAAAAGCTATTGTAGACAATTTTATGCTTCTACTTCAGGCGGTTCTTCCTGTTGAAGGAAAAACATGGCCTCCTTTAATAACATTATTGGCTGATACAGATTTTTTAAAATGCCACTGATTCCTATAGACACTCTTCAAAACCTTGTGGAACCTTTGGCTTTTGAAGCCAAAAAAGCACTAAAGTTTAGAATAGGATGCCCAACAAGCCCATAAACATGTAACTGTCAGATGTTCACATAATTCTGGCTGTGAAGTAATGTACAGTATATACGACTGATTTCCTATAGTATTAAAAGATTGAGTATTTTCTATACTCATCTCTTACAACTGCATTCATTTTTAGTTTTTTGCTCGTATGGGCTGCTTGACATGACAAGATTGTTGACAGGTGCGTCATTAATGTCACTCCTTATCTATCTGCCCGTCTCGGTCCTGCTTTTAATTAAAGTACTTTTGATTTTCACTTTTACTGTCTGCTCTAGATTTCCGCTTCATGCCAGCTTAGCTTTAAATCTCACTGAATAAGTAATACTTGTCACCTTAGGGCATCTCTCAGGATTTCAGGATGCAAAAATATAAATAGATCCATATGTGTGATTTAAAGTCATGTTACGGTATATGGACAAAAAAAATACTGGGACTTCTCTGTTATAAAATCTTCCACTTTTTTAGCATTGATGCTCTGCGTTGGATGAAGAGGCCCGACTCGCACTATCAATTCTAGTTAAAGGTGTGAGATAGGACTGACGTCAGAACTCCAGGCCAGTCAAGTATTTCCACATCAAGCTCAGCCGACTGTGACTTTAATAAACCCTGTAGTGGGGTAAAGTCATGCTGGAATAGAGACTGGCATTTACTTTTACATATATCCTTTATTTATACAAATTACTTAATGCATGGTTCCTATGTGTTCTGGACTTTGTGTTCCAGGCCACACGTGAACCCAGTGTCCCATGTTTGCATTGCAAACTTCAGAGGTTAGCTTGGAAAATGCATCATGGAACCTTCGATCATTGTACATTTAGAGGTTTTTCACCAAACTAAATACATTTTTAGATTTTTTGGAAAATTTGAATTTTTAAAAATAATTTAAATGCATACAAATACGATAAATGCATATATGCATACAAAACTATAGCTAGTCACCATTTAATGGTTGCTCTTTTCTATTCTTCTCTTTTCTTGTCTATTTGGAATTTCTGTTTCCAATATTTGTCCTCATTGTTAAGTATGCTTCCAAATGTTACGCCAGGAAACATTAATACATATCTTTCGTTAATAGCAATAATAGCATTAACAGATATTAGATAGTTATCATTCTATTACAAATACACTTAATATATATATAAGATAAAATAAAAGTATTGTTTGTACATCTTAGGCCTGATTTTTAAAGTGCCCAGTATATATACAGTATATATAAATATGTCAAGAATTACACAATTTTCAATTGTACCTAACGTTGCAGGACTGTGGCTCTTTGCTCTTCTTGTGAAACCATGAGGTCTGGGCACGCCGGCTTTCCCCACCCATGATGATGCCATCTTTGTCCTGGTCCAGGCTCTGAAAGAGGGCCCGTGCTCGGTCTCGTTCTTTAGCAGTAAGCAGACGCACCAGTGAGTTCTGTGGAAAAGACCATGACTTAATAAAGGTTACAGATGTGGTGTTTTTTAACTTTTGAACTGTAGGGTACATATGCATGTAAACAAGGGGTGTAAATTGTAGCCTTCATGACGATTCGATAGTATTCTTTAAGCCAACGATTCGATTATTTTCGTATTCCCCACAATACGATTCGATCAAATACACAATATATGTTACATAAAATCTATTAAGTTTCAAATAAACCAACAAAATCATTTGCAAGTCTAAGGTGCACTTGCAGGTCGAGTCTACTGACCTCTACAGTCAAACATGTGTAATTAAGGTAATGTGTATATTTATATATTAAATAATATATAATATTATATTCATTCATTCATTATTTTCTGTTTAATCCTCTATGAGGGTCACAAGGTGTTTCCCGTCCCAGTGGGCAACAACCCAGCGCATCGTTGGGAGCAAAAATTAATATAAGACACTAATTTTCAGGGAAACAGGGAACATTAACAAATATAAACATACATCCATCCATTATCTTTTGCATATTTCTTTACGGGGAGGGTCCCTTGCCCATCCAGGGAATGCTGGTCAAATACACCCAAGACAACGTGCCAATCTATCGATGGGCACACTCACTCACTCACTCACTCAGACACACTATAGGGGCAATTTAGAGCAGCCAATTTACCTTGAATACATGTTTTTGGACTGTGGAAGGAAACTGGAGAACCTGGAGGAAACCCACGTGGACACAGGGAGAACATGGAAACTCCACCCAGACTGGAATTCGAACCGGGAATCCCCAGCGCTGAGAGGCGAACATGCTACCCACTAAGCCACCATATAATATTATATATTATATATATATATATATATATTTAGGGTGCGCAACATTTCCCTTTTAAATAAAAGATGATTCCGCATTGTGAGTGTGTAACGTTCGAATTTTTTTCTTTCTCTTCTGTAGTGTAAAGGAAGTTCAAAGTCAATAGTGAGGTAGCGCCACTTGCAGTTTTGGAGGAGGTATTTTGTGGATAATATAAACACATTAATCGATACTCTTGCGGACGATTAATCAATTAATGTAAACACATTAAACCAAATGCACATGTATGTTTTTTGCTCAATAACGCCACCGGTAACTCTTCAAGAACAGTGCAGCGCACCCTCCCTACCTCCGTTCGAAACTTCTGCAGCACAGAGAGGGATTCGTGATACAGAAAATCTGACCATTCGATCTGTCCCTTTTTCTCTGGATCCAGCGCCGCAAACTGGGACAAGACTTCCTCCTCCTGCTCGTCTGTCAGGTCTTTCTCAAACAGCTGCTTGGACACAAAGTGTCTGTACTGCAGCAGCTCGTCCGACACCAAGCACGATTCTGCAAAGCAACGACAAAAGGGATCATTTCCAATTATTCATCTTTCCACAGAGTTAATTCACTTACTGAAGTGATGGATGAGCCTGTATATTTTCTACACTGCCCTTGACACTCAGGTGCACAAGGGACAAATGGGTTTTTTTTTTCTGTAAAGGCACCTGGAATGATCTTGCACTGTTTGAAGGTCTCCATTAAACTGTACATCTCTTCTTCAGTCAGGAGCAGGTTCACATTATCCTGAGGAGAAACAAGCAAACAGCATTATACTGTGCATCTGCCTTTTTCCAAGATCGTGACTTGCAACATCATGTTTTTATGCACGTTTTAAAAGTTGGACTATATTATAATACCTGGTTGGATTTTTATTGAGAGAGATGTTCCTATATCAATTCGCTTTCAGTTATATGATGACCCCATAATCTATGTATATTAAAGCAGAAGGCACAGGAGGGCGTGCATTATTGTGAATAAACCACGGGAAAGAGGTGTTATTCGGCACGACGCACAAGCGGAGTACAGTTACACCTCTTTCTGTGGTTTATTCCAAATAATGCACAACCTCAAGTGCCTTTTTCTCTTTATAAACGGTTACCAACCAAACGGTTACCATAAGAAAAACAAGATATGATTTATTAATGCGTTGACCAAAAGCAAAATCGCTAATAAACTCGCCTTCCGCAACAATCCAGTCCAGTTTTTGTAAATTAACCCAGACGCAAGTAAAATATTTCTAGTTTCTTTAACAATTGAACACTGCCATCTAGTGGCCAAATTACAGAACACAGTTTGTAAAAAAGTTTGGGAGAAATGTATATTTTATATTGCGCATTTATAAGAATATGAAGTGGTCAGAGGTGTGGGTTATTGTGAATAATGGCTAAAAGTCAAGCACTGCGTGTCATCCCCTCCACTCGACCTGTTCGCCAATCGTCATAGAGATAATACACACCAAGCACCTTATATTATAGATTTATAGCATTTTTGGTTTTCCATATTATCGTTAGGAAACTAAAAATGGACAACAGTGTGGATATTTTGAAAAACCTCTATGTCTGTCAGTCTGAAGGGAAAAGACCAATATGCTGAAGTTATAAGTCAAAAATGTTTATGCCAGATAGGCTTGGACGGCTTCTACACCCTGACTGCCTGAGTTGGCGGATGTATTGCATTTGTGCCGCTGCTGTTTCCATCATCCCCAAAGGTCCTTCTTCCAATGAAAAATACTGTGCCTCTTTTATAAATCCCAGTGAACAAGACATGATCTCTCCAGCTGTCCATCCAGAATGAGACATGGTCTCTGGAGCTTTTGATAACACCTTGTGGTGAGACCCAGAATTCTAGGCTTGGCATTGTGCAGCTCAAATACTTAAAAATATATATATATCCATCCATTCATTTTATTCTGCTTATTCCTCTACCCATGCCCATCCAGGAGAACATCTTGAACGATAGGCAGATACACCCAGGACAGGGGGCTAATCTATCTGGACATACACTCACACACACATTCACACACTCTATAGGGCAATTTAGAGCATTCAATTTACCTGCAATCCATGTTTTTTTTTTGGACTGTGGGAGGAAACCGGAGAAAATCCACGCCAACACGGGGAGAACATGGAAACTCCACCCAGATCGGGATTCAAACCGGGTACCCCCAGCGCTGAGCGGCTAACCATCTCAAGGAGGATCAGAAGAAATGGACAGCATGGGAGGTAATTATAAGTGTTGCAGCAAAGAGTCTGGATACTTATGCCCATGTGATTTTTCTGTTTCATTCATTCATTCATTATCTTCCGCTTGTTCCTTTATGAGGGTCGCGGGGGGGGGGTTCTCCATGCCCATCCAGGGGAGAACATCTCAGGCGCTGGGCAGATACACCCAGGACACGGTGCCATTTAGAGCATTCAATTTACCTTGAATCCATGGTTTTTTTTTCTGGACTGTGGGAGGAAACTCATGCAGACATGGGGACAACATGGAAACTCCACCCAGATTGGGATTCGAACTGGAAATTCCCAGCGCTGAGAGGTGAATGTGCTAACCACTAAGCCACCGTGCCACCCGATTTTTCTGTTTTGTTTTTTTTTTAGTCAAGATGAGGTGCTGAGGGGACATCAATGAGAAATAAAATAAAATAAAACTTTTGTGATTTTAGCAAATGCCTGCAATGAAACAAAGAACGAAAAAAAAATTGAAAGGGGTCTGAATACTTTGCGTATTGACCATTTACAGATTGTACTTATTAAAATGTAATTTAAATGGAGGGGAAAACGATCAATATCAATAGTCATGGATTACTAACTCCCTTAATGAAACATTAAAACCCACATTGTGTCATCAACCACAATCAGACACACAGCGGGTCAGTTCATAACGTAAAAAAGGTTTTAAAATACAACATTAACTACAGGCTTCAAGCCCTAATCTTTTGTTAAGGCACCGCTCTATTGTGTTAGAGAAAGATGGGTGAATATGAAATAAAGCAAGGATAATGATTATGCTGGATAATTGGGCTCTCAAAAAAACCTGATGAGTTTGTGGTGTCTGGAGGAGGAACTGCTCGGAGATCAAATGCATTCAGGTCCTTTGATATCAAAAGATGCACATCCCCAGCTAGACCTGTTTTTTTTTTGCTACTGAACAGCTTTTTACTGCTGCCTTTTAGAGGCTGTTAGAGCCCGGGGTGACGGAGTTCCACCTTTTAGCGGCTCCTTCATGCTCTTTGCTCAAATATCTGAATAATGCAGCAGAGATGAGGAGGGAGCTCGGTCTAAAGAGCTGAATTATTTTATGCTTATATGGGTCAATGGTGTATTTAGTGCAAAAAACAAGCTTACATTTGGCACTTGTTTAAACATTTAGAGTGTTGTGAACACACAGGTTCATTACTGGTCTTATCAACAGCTTTGTTGTTGGCGCTAGAGCTCCTGTAGGTTTGTTTTGGGTTTTTTAAATGAAGACTCATGAAATAACATGAAGAAAATCAAGTGGTGTCGGTCCACAGACAGTAAAAAAGTGGACACACTCATTTCCATCAGACACACAAACACATGAGATTCGGCACCAGCAGATATGAAGTGAGAAACAAGACAGATCTGCTGTGAACTGAATCTTGAGAGGAAACACGTGTGATGTGCTTCAACCATAATAATCAGACTGTTAAGGACAGCTGTTAATAAGGGTTTGCTATTCAACCAGTGGTTTGTTTGTGTGTATAAATGTACGTGCGTGAGTCTGTAGCAATGCTTCATTGTCTAAGTACATTTACATTTGGTCATTTAGCAGATGCTTTAATCCAAAGCGACTTCCATGTATCTCACTATATATTTGGGGTGAGAACACAGGGTTACACACAGGATCCCTGGAGCAATGAGGGTTAAGGGTCTTGCTTAAGGACCCACATTGGTAACATCAGTGAACCTGGGATTTGAACCCACAACCCTTTGATTGCTAGCCCAACACCCTAACCACTGGTCACATGGGCTAATGGACTTTTCTGCTTAAGATTTTTATTGTTTATACACACATTTGTGTGTACATTCTTTTTGCAATTAATTGTGATAAAAAAATAAATGAATCGTGGGAATACCCATTTTAAGAAAAGCTAGCCGAATACCCGTGCTGCGCTACAGTGGAAAACTTTATAACAACGTCAACGTTGAGATGCAATTGTTTTTCAATGAGTGATGACTTTGGAGATTATATATTATCAATTCATGTATTTTTATAGAGTGAGGTTTGAAGCAATTAAAAATCTGTGGAATGAATATAGTGTGAGTTGTGTCTACGGTGTCCACGCAGTTGCTTTCTTACCCAAGTTTATCAGTGTGTTTCAGCTTTGTAGGTACTCACGAAGACCCCAATCCATCCGAGGTGTTGCGTTTGATGTCAATATCGCAAATTAGTTTTTCCAAAGACAAGATAGGTAACCACAGTGCCAAGTTTAAGCTTTGTGGGTACTCGAGAAAACCCAGATGTGACACAGGGGGGGTCTTGCATTCGATGGCGTTATCAAACAAACCATCAAATTTAGGAAATTGAAATGCAGTTGATTTTTTAAGGACATGATAAGGAATGAAGGAGCCAAGTTTCAGACATAGCGGTACTTGGGAAGACCCCAACGTGACCCTGCCGGTGTCTTGGATTTGATGGCGGCATCGAACGAACCATCCAACTGTAGAAGGTGAGAAGTACTTAGTTTTTCCAAGGACATAATAAGGAATGAAGATGCCAAGTGTCAGCAAATTTTTTGTGTACATTAGGGATGAGACGATTAATCATTTTTGCAATTATCACGATTTAAAAAATGTTACGATTATTTCATCAAGAGCGCCACATCATCATCATCACATTTATGTGAAAAATGATGTGCCGGAACTTTAGACCAAGTGGCACAACTCGCAAGATATATTAATAAAGTTACACTTTTTTAGTTTTATCTGTATTTTAACCAAAGATATCAATATGTTGTGTTCTAAAAAATATTCTGTGTTGATATTTAATAAAAGTCCTGCATTTTTTTATTTTTCGCTAACAAAGTGCTATTTTGGGCCCTTTATTGGTAAAGTTTATTATTGCGTAAATTAGGTTAATTATGTTTGTGAACAAACTTCAAAAAGTTGGCTTGGAAAGGATTCATGTGGCTAAAAAACGACCCAAAAAGCAAATAAAATGTGTAAAGTTGTTTGAAATTCTAAAGAAAAGTTAATGAACCATTTTCAATGGATTTATATTTGGGGAAAAAAAATGCTCCGAAAAGCGGTGTGGCATGGAAACTGTCTGCCATATTTCTCCAAAAAGCACATTGGCACACCAAACTGGCCATAGGTAGTAATAAAACATTTTGTCCACTTTATCATGGCCATGCTATTTACATACTGGCGATATGTGCGCGTTAGTCAGTATGTACAAATATGCAGATGGATCATTTCACTTTCTTACACTCAGGGGAAAAAAAAAAGGAAAAACTTTTCACACATCGGCCAAATGACTTAATCCTCAGCGGGCTGCAAAGCTGAGATAAGCCATGCATTTAAATCTGAGGGAGGTTGGCTCCATCTGACAGCTCTCACCACAAATTCAGCTCTGCAATCCTTCAGCAGCCAGAGGAAATTACTCCAAACCCTCAAACTTGACATGATAATCCATAGGCACTTGTTTCCTTTGTAACCTCAAGAGTGGAACAACAAATGAAACCAAGCAGGGAAACAGTGGATGCACTCAAACCATCCTGCTGAGAGAAAATGCAAGTAAACCTGAAGGAAGAATGACTGCAGATGCACCATTAGTTTCAGTAGATCTTCAGATGGGGTTTCCACCTCCAACTCTGTCATGATGTGTGTCTGAAGCACAGGTTTCTTTACCTTCTGATAAGAATGTCTAATGCACACCATTTTTTATTTATTTACAATCATTCATAATAATTATTTTTCATTGATTGGTAGTAGTACTCATTAAATGACATTTTGCCTTTTGAACCAATGATGGCCATGGTAGCTCAGTGGTTATGGTGCTGGGCTATTAATCTGTAGGTTGTTGGTGGAGACTGGTAGCTTATTGGTTAGGGTGTTGGGATATCAATCCAAAGGTTGTGGATTTAAATCCAAGGTCCACCGTAACTACCAATGACCAATGTGGGTCCTTAAGCAAGACCACCCTAATTCTCATTGCTCCAGGGGGCACTGTATAAACCCTTTTCTGATCCCAATCAAGTTGGGATACTTATAAGTTGCTTTTGATAAAAGCTAAATGACCAAAATGTAACTGTAGGTTAAAGCTTCAAATCCCAGGACTACTTACGTTACCAATGTGGGTCCTTGAGCAAGGTCTTTAATCCTCATTGCTCCAGGATACCATATGGGGTTACCAGGTCTTCTGACCCCAACCAAGCTGGGACACTTGTAAGTCACTTTGGATAAAAGCGTTTACTAATTAACCAAATGCAAATGTAAATAAGCGATATCTGTATTAGTCCCACAATGGGGAGCTTCAGGTTAAAAAATACCCAGCACCCACATTGTGATCCAAGGAGCACGTTCAATTTACGTGGAATCCATGGTTTTTAATTGTGAGAACCCGGAGAAAACCCACACGGACACGGGGAGAACATGGAAACTCCATCCAGATTGGGACTCGAACCGGCAACCCTCAGTGTTGAGAGGCGAACGTGCTAACCACTAAGCCACGTGCTGCCTATTTATGTCTGTATGTCCATATTTTAATAGGGTTTGTTGTACGTAACTATCCCTGAACATCAACTAGCTCTTTAGACCTCAGAACCCTTAAACTCCAGTATAAGTTTTTTCTGACTAAATTGTGCAATGATATTCCTCAGTGTTGCGAACATAAAATTGGATCTGCCATCACATTACTTTTGCCTTTCACGTATATTCTGCCATCAGGCAGCCTGTCTCTTACTTCACTCTTATCTCTTCTGCTTCAGTGGTAGAGATGATTGAAAATTCCAGTGAAACTTGCTGTTAGTTGGATTCAGATTCTATCTCACTGATCAGTATCTCACAGTTCCTTAGCAATTAATTTACAAAATCGCCATATTTTCACCAATCTCTCTACTCTAGCAACCAAAATTATCTGCATATTCTTCATGCTCACAAGCACTGGGACTAATAGAAATGATTACTGTTTTGCAACCAAATTTTTGGGTGAAATTAAATAACCTGCACTAAATTTAAGGGCGGCATGGTGGCTTAGTGGTTAGCACATTCGCCTCTCAGCGCTGGGGATTCCTGGTTCGAATCCCAATCTGGG
>JAOUQT010007191.1:0-12354 GCA_025769995.1 Xyliphius kryptos | reverse complement strand
AAAAACAGAACTGTCCCCTTTTTGGCATATTAATGTTCCAGTATGTGTTTTTTTTTTTTTTTTTTTTTTTACATATTTCCATTATTGTCCTACAGAGGTGACTTGTTTCTTTTTCCCAGAGGTAGTTTAAAACCAACATGTCTTATATGTTCTGAAACCGTTGCTCCAATTAAAAGCAGCAATGTAAGGCGCCACTACAAAACAAAGCACAGATCTCTGCGTGAACAGCTTTACTTAAATCTGAATTAACGGCACTAAATATGAAAATGTAATAGCCCAGTTTGTTTGCTCCACCAGCAACCTCACACATTTATTCACTGCCCAATGACATGCTAATGAATGTTCCCTTAAAGTCACTTGGATTTACATCAACATAAAAACATTTACTGAGCACCTTCACATGTGTCTGAGACTGGCCAGCATTTCAGCCCAGATTTAAAGTCCTGACAGGACAACCAAGCAATCACTCCTCTCACTAAACAAGAGGATATGTGAGAAAGGAATACAAAAGGAAAATAAATTTATATTTAAATTAAGTGAACAAGAGTTTTATTAATTTAATGAACATTTTATTTAATTTTTAATTGACACATTTTATGATGGATGTTTTTATCATAAGCAATTAGTTTCTTTAATAGCTCTTGTTTTGACTTTTAGGTTTATATATAAAAAAACATTCATTCAACAACACAATTTTTTAAAAATATACTGAGCGATATTTGTTTTTGTATTTTATTTGTTTAACAGTGGCTTCCAAAAGTATTCATACCCCTTAAACTTTTCCATATTTTGTCACATAACAACCACAAACATAAATATAATTAATTGGAATTTAATGTAAAAGACCAACACAAGGTGGTATACAATTGTGAAGTCGAACGAAAATTATGCATGATTTAAAAAAAAAGGTACAAAGTTAAAAATGCAGAGTGCAAAAGTATTGAGCCCCCATTTCTCTGAGTGCAACATATTGCACTAATGACGAAAAAGTGTTGACTTGTGTGCAATCTAATCTCAGTACAAATACAGCTGCTCTGCGATAGCCTCAGATGTTGGTTAAGAAAATATAGGGGAGGAAACAGAATCATAAAGTCCAAAGAACAAACCAGACAGGTCAAGAATAAGGTTGTGTAGATGTTTAAAGCAGGCTTAGGCTACAAAAGGATTTCCCAACTTCCAACTACATCTCACTGAGCTCTGTTTCCTCTCTTCCTCCAACAGTCCAAAAACATGGATTCAGGGTAATTTGAATGCTCCAAATTGCCCTAAATAATCTGTGTTTGTGGCTGTGCTGTGTGTGTCCAGTGATAGGTTGGCACTGTGATCAGGGTTTATTTACCCAGCACCCGACACGTTCTCCCCTGGATGGGAATAATACCCCCAATGACCCTCATAGAGGATTAAACAGAAGATAATGAATGAATATTATTTAATACTTTTGTAATTTTATTATAATGATCCACAAATTTGGGTTATGTAATAACACCCGGAAACACATTTCTTATGAAACTATGAATCAGTAAGATGATGTGCAGACAGAATCAAGGGAGCATAAAATTTGGTTATGTAAATAATAAATCAAACTTAGAAGGAACTGACTTCTAAATAATCATATGAAGCAGAATACATTCACTATCATTTTTACTTTTGTGCTCAAAAAAGTGACCTATTTTGCTCACACAGAGGAATTTGTACTCCACATTTAACCCATCCGTGCAGTAAAACACACACTAGTGGAGTGAGCACACATGCCCAGAGCAGTGGACAGCCTTTTAGCAGTGCCCGGGGAGCAATTGGGGGTTAGGTGCCATGGTCAAGGGCACTTCAGCCAGAGTACTTGACGGAATTGGGAATCGAACCAGGGACCTTCAGGTTGAAAGGCTGGTTCCTTAACCACGAGCCTACAACTGCCCAAATCTGTTACAAATCTGGGCCTGTTTATCATATTTAACACGAAGCATGAAGCACAAATGCTATTAAAGCACTGTTGTTTTCTCTCTCATATATCTGCGGTACGATTATTTTTATTAACTATAATTTTTCCAAAAATTTAAACACAATTTATTTGTAATTTTAAACTCTGATGTAATGTAAATTTCATTCCAACTTTTTCTGTAAATTAAAAATGAAGGTGATCTGTAAATAGTTGAGGGGTGATGTGCTAATGTCCCCATTGTCTCTTTTGTGACAATGCTCTGTCTGTGTCTGTGTGTGTGTTTTCTCTGGGTTCTCCAGTTTCCTTCCAAAACATGAATTTAGGGTAAATTGACTACTGTACATTGCCCCATATAGTCTGAGTGTGTACCCAGCAATTGATTGGCGCCATGTCCTGCCCAGCGCTCGAAATGTTCTTACCCGGATGGGGAAGAGAATTAAAAATACTAATTTTTAATTACTTATATAAAGGTCTCCGAGTGTCTTGGGCATGTATACATATATTTTTTAGATAATTTTTTGTTGAAAAAAAAAACCAACAAAGACTGGAATTAGTGGAATGTTATTTAACATTGATAAGGAACTTGAAACAGGTTCATGAATATTAATCATGTTCAGCAGAAGGAAGTAAAGATGAGTTGGATGTAGGTAATGAAAATAAAACAAAGAACATAACTAAACCGAACACAAATTTTACAAAAGAACTCTTACACACACCCACACACTAATGTGATGGGTGGGTGCTCCTAATTTCTATTCTTTTACATTTTAATACTGTCTGTGAATTCATGTGGGAAACATTTAAAATCAGACAGTACCGTGGGTACGGAAGCCCTAAGAGGACGTGTTATAATTTTGTTTGTAAAGTTATCACGACATAACAAATCTTGTTTTTTGTAATAACGACATAAATCTTGTTTTTTTTTTTTTTTTAGATTAACGATTTAGCGATCTCACTTGATCTCGCGATAAGAGGTTTTAATGTACTTGATGGCACGGCAAAGAATCCTGGCATGCACTGCAAACAGGCTGTGTGTTTAAATTTATTTATTTTTAAAGTTTAATATAGGAGGTTGGGCAGAATAAGAATTTCATGGTAAGATGTAACCGCAAATTTCTTGTGCCGATGACAAACACAAGACACATTAACATCTTGTGGGCAATGTTAAACAATAATTTATATGAGCATGTGACCCTTACAACATAAACCTTACCTTAGGTGGTGGTGGTGACCATGGCACATGCTGTTTATTCCTAAGTCTCACCATAAGAATTTTAATTTAGTGCAAAAGAAAAAAACTTTAAACTTGTACACCTTTACAACATTAAAAGGAAAAGGGTAAATACTGTGCCAGCTTTGACACTGCTGCACTAACTGTAAATGGGCCTTTGACTAGGGTTGCCGTATTGAACCAATGCAGGACGCAATTTATTCTGTATTTTCAATAAGAATATCTGTTAAGCACATCAGCTCGAACTGTAACAACAATGATTACTATAAGAATCCCTGTCCCCTTCCCCCGGCTTCGCTGTGTCCACTCTTCCAAACACAGGTGTTACACCGAATTCTGTGACCATCAGATTTTGTGGGAAAAAAAACAAAATCAGAAAATCAAATACACACACACATTCAATAACTTTCCAAGCTTACCTTAATTCTTTTTTTTTTTTTTTTTTTCCCTTAAAATCAATACTTATTTGACATACAGTATTACATTATGTTTTGGTAACTCACCAGACGCTTTTAAACAATGAGGATTAAGGGCCTTGCCCTAGGGCCCACATTGGTAGTTTTAGTGGTCCTGGGATTTGAACCCTCAAAATGATAGTCCAACACCCTAACCACTGACCTACCACTCTCTTAGCTAATATTAGCTAATATTCTGTTTGAAGCTTTAGCTGGCAGACATAGTCTTAAGTTTTTCTGCAAAATGTCTTGGTAAACTTGGAAATTCTTTTTCCCGTTGTTGACGGCAATCCGTTCAGGCCCTGAGGCCGCAAAGCAGCCCAAACCATGATGCCCCTTTTTGATAATGGTGTGATGTGCCTTTTTTCTCCACGTGTGTTCCTTTTAACTAAATTTTGGTTTCATCTTTTCCAAAGGATAGTGCTGTGGAAATTCCAGGTGCTCTTTTGCAAACTTCAAACATGCAGCAATGTATTTGTTGGCCAACATTGGCTTCCCATGTTGTGTCATGGATAATAAATCCAAGATGCAAGACTTTTTTTTTATAATGGAATGAAGATTTGGCATGTTAAGACTAAGACTACGACTAAGATATTGAGCCAAAGACGTTAATGCTGTAAGAGTAAAGGTACATTAGTGTACTGTCATTTTCAAACTCTCTAACAGTGCAGTTTCACACAGGTAAGGAAATGAACATAAATGACACCAAGGCGACCCAGGGTGCTTTACACTTGACAGTTAAAAAATGAGTTAAAAAATGTTCTTTGCAACCTGATTGCGTGCCAGTTTAACTGTACGGAAGTAATGTAGAGTGAACTCCACATCAAGTTTGCATGTTCTTAATAATTATTATTATACTGTTGT
Organism: Xyliphius kryptos; assembly: GCA_025769995.1. Lineage (NCBI taxonomy): Eukaryota > Metazoa > Chordata > Actinopteri > Siluriformes > Aspredinidae > Xyliphius > Xyliphius kryptos. The sequence goes on along the minus strand of JAOUQT010007191.1, from coordinate 7,868 downwards.
TGGATAGTGCCTTTCACTTCATTGATCTACCAGCTATTTGTCATGAAAAACATTTTTGCAATTTTAATTTATTTTAGAATGTATCTTTTAATGAGGAAGCAAACTGCAGTAATAATTATTAGGGAACTTAATGTGTCATTTGAATGCTTGATCATAAAATCGTTTTAATTTGGCGGTATTATAAAACATATTTAATAAAATTTTAGCCTCGGGTATTTTCCCAAACCTCAAGTGTCTGTATGTCTGTGTTTAGAATTAAACTGGCAGTTACATAATATTTAGTAATTAGAGCGTTGTGGAAATTGCTACCTATATTGGATTTGAAGGTTTTATAAGAGAATATTTTAGCATTCAATATTCTTTTTATAAAAAAACTTTACGAGTTTTTAATTTAAACGGTTATTCAACTATCGATTCATTATGACATGAGCATGTCATGCCTAATGTGCGCTTTATGCAGTGTTACATCATAAGTGATTGTAATTAAAATTTACAGAAATGCGAGTTTGAACGATATTTCTGGGTTAAGAACAAATTTACAATCAAATTTCAGATTGGGCATATCCTCTGATGGAACAACCAAGTAGTGGTGTGCTGAAGAAATCCACCAAATCAAATAGCAGTTCTACACAATATTTGGATTGTGGTGGGACCAGTTTAAGGGTTTGTACGTATTTGTTCAACAGAATATTTAGCTTTTATGTCATTTACTTATATAAAATATTTAATTGTAGAGCTCCCTCCTCACTCCCAGCTCTGTCTTTAAAACATTTTCAAACAATATTGTTAAGCAATACTACAAATGTTGAACAAATACTACAAATGTGGGTTGTATCACAAAATAATCAATTACCACAAAGCTGTTGTATCAAAAACCAAATTGTGCTGCTTTGAAATGTATATACTTCTTCCTAGCCTATACCTCACTCCTGCCGTGGAACCAGGATGAATGTGTCTCTATTCAACTGTATACTTATGGTCCAAATCTGTTTCTGCGTGTTTGTTCTATCTTATCACAATCCACACCCAAATATTTGTCTGTATTTTACTTCCTGCATTGCTTTTTTTTTTTTTTGGAAGAAGTACTTAATATCACTTTTCCTTTTGTTTAGGCAAAAATTATTTAGCAAATCAAAAATATTCAGCCAGCCAACATTATACATACCATACTCTATAATGCTACACATTTCTAATAGCCTACATGACTCTATAATTTACCTAACAAGTTTCTCTGTAACTTTTTATGTATGTATTTTTTATTTAAAAGGGCTGTAGAGCGTCAGCTAATTGACACGAGAAAAATAAAATAAAATATAAAATAAATATTACAATATTTATAAAACATATGGAACTTTCACTGGAACTAAATTATGTAATTGACAAAGTCAATCAAGTTGAACTTTTTCCAGGTCATGTGAACCCTACTTAATAAAAAAAAATTCTCAGGTTTCTCTTCCTTGTTGTAGGCCTATAAAAAATTCCTTTATTGCTCAACCATAATTACTGTATGTCGATGTTTCATTTTTACCTAGGAACTGCGTTGGTGGAGCTCAGCATCTTCATTGGAATAAAGAAAAAAAATGAATACTTCTGCAATTTTTTCCCAACCTCAGAAAGCATCATAATTGAGAATTAAAATTTGTATTTTAATTTCAGAATAATTTCAAGCAACATCAAAGGCAAATTTTAAAAGAGGTTTAAATGTTTTTAAAGCCCATCATGTAGTTAATACTATAAAGGTGTTATAAATATGGCAAATAGATTTAAACACAAATTTATTCCTTGTTTTTGTCACTTACACCAATTAGAATAAGAGAGGTTCCAGTAGTTTTATCCCAGCATTCATTGAACTGAGAAACAAATTTTCAGGTCGGAATCATAGATTAAAACATTTATTTTTATCTCATAGTCCAAGGTTATAACTAAGTTTCATTTAAGATACTATTACTTCTAGATATTAAGATAAAATTAACCCACACACACATGATGATGATGATGATGATGATGATGATGATTCATGATTTTTATGAATAATGGTAATAATTCAAAATGAATGTGGTTCTTCATAAGCTGAAATGCCATTGTGATACCGTCAATATAACTGTAGGACGTTACATTAGTATACTGGATTGACATAAAATATTAAAAATTATATTTATATATACTTAGATGGAGTTTTATTTTTAATAACTCACTTGGTAAGTCTTTTTGCATTAAGAAGATAAAATGTGATTTTTTAATTTAAAACTTAATATAAATACAATTTATTAAGTTTATAAAATTTTAATCAAAAATAATAATAGAATTTGATTCATAAGCACCTTTCCGGGTGCACAAAAACACTTTACAAATACAGGAAGAAAATCAAACTTAAAAAGACATAATATGAGTAGCAGCAAACAGATCATAACCATAAAAGCCAATGTAAGTCTTTTACATTTCCATTAAGACCTCCAGCCGACGCTTTCATCCAAAGCGACTTACAAATACCACAACTTGATTGGGGTCAGAACACCAGATTGACAAAGCAGCCCTGGAGTTATTAGGGTTAACGGTCTTGCTCAAGGACCCTCATTGATAGTTTTAAAGGACCTGAGATTTGAACCCACAACCTTCAGATTGAACAACAAACACCCTGACCACTGAGCTACCACGCTCTACCGCTTAATATTGGATGAAGCTCAGTTAGGAAAGACTTCCAGCAGACAAGCCTGGATGTGACAAAGGCGTGGACCAATGTTTCAGCCATTGAATTAAAAAGAGGGAGAGGCACAATCGCTGAGATATTTTTGAGCCAATAGAAGTCTATTTTAATTCATATGTTGATTTGGGCATCCACTGAGATTGTGCTGTCCAAAATACCACAGAGGTTGAGAACCTGGGCCACAGAAGATGGATAGAGAATGGATAGTTTTTGGTTGACGAATCATTTTAAGTGTTTTTACCACAAAGCTGCTTTCAAAATTCAGGAAGATGATAAAACACAATCCCTTTTTAAATAAATTTTATTAATTAAGATATTCAAGTGTAATACAGATAACATTTGAAACATTGAAAGCAACTTAGGTTATGGTCTTCATATAAATACCAAAGTAAATGTTGTTACCTTTTTTATTTAATAAATAACAAAAACACAATAAATTAAAGTGCATAATTTTTTCCTGAAATATGAACAACCACTCCCAATGAATAACAGCCATAAATTGAACTTTATATGGCAACATGGAAAAGCTATATTGTTTTGCATTAATAGTACATTAACATTTGTAGTAAGCTATCGTAATAGTGTTGTTTAATGTAGTTTAATTTCATGTCAAGTATTATGTTTTGCAAAGTGTGCTAGGTTTTTTATGTAGTTCTCAACTAGAACTGTAAATAGATTCTGGAGATTTTTGGCTAAGTGATTGAGAACTGACAGATTCAGCATCACTTTCGTATGGAGTATTGTCTTCATCTCTGAGGTTACAGATTTTAAGTTGTGCAGTTTTTTTGCCTGGTTTAATGCTGAATGTGGGGACAACCGTGCGCTTAAAGTTGGCAATGAAGTAGTGCAGAATGGTACCAGTAGCGACGTTGTAGAACTTGACTCGTCCTTTATCACAATCCAGAAAGACTCCAAGTGTTTGCACGTCATTCTCTTTTACATCACAGAAGTCATCATTGTGCATAGCCAGAATTTCACCATCGTCACACTCCAACACCCAGGAGCTCTTGTTGTGACCAAGAGCTTGAGCACGAACCTCTTTACCACTCTGACTATGTTCCACTATTCCCACCACCCAGTTTCTACTGCCCCCTACATTTACCTCCCAGTAGTGTTGACCTTTCTTGAACTTCTGTGATGCCAGCACACTTCCCCACTCTGAGGAAACCCCATTACTTGCAGTCCTGCCATTTGGCCCTTTGGTGTAACCAGCCATCCATATTTCTGTACCATCCTGTGAAATCTGCATGTTTCCTTGTTTTGTCTTGCTGTCCAGTGTGATCTTCTCAGAGACTGTTTTACAAAAACAAATTTTAATCTCTTGCAATCATTATTTAATACATGATGTAAGTTTCCCGTAATAGTGGCTTAAACTGAATTTACTAGCTTCTAGAACACCATGATGCTTTGAAGTTATGATTTCTTGAACATCTTTGCATTAAAGGAAACTTCTTTCAAATTAATTGACTGTATTCCCCAATAAAAACATAGAGAAAGGTACTTACACTCCCAAGGACGGGGTAAAATCTCTCTGTTCTTTTCCACAATTTTCTTTACAGAAGTCTCTAGAGCTTTCACTCTGGAGTGGTTGATCTTCAGCTTGTCTTTGAGACTGGAATAAAACTCATTTATGGTGTCCATACTTGTTTCCATTGCACTGATCTCACCCTGAAAGATAAAATATTAGCACATCTTGTTAGCATCTTATGTTGACATCGGTGCTTTGTATTTGAAATCCAAATATGCAAAACAAAAATGAAGTGGATGCTGTTACCAGTAGGCTGGCTGAGTTCACGGAATCTGTTCTGCTTTTGAGTTCACGAATATTCTGTATTAGGTTTGTGGACGTCTGGTGGTAGATCTGTGAATCACTGTACACCTGATGCAGATGTTGTCTCATCGTTTCCTTGTGCGCATTAAGCAGGCGAAAGGCCTGTTGCTGGTTCTGCTCCACCAAGTCCATTAGAGCGCTGTACTCTTTCTGTAGCACTTCCCTGGTATGCTCACATACCTCCTGCACAGATAAAAATAAGACAAAGATAAGCGTGCATTACAATTGAAGGAGGCTTTATTATCATTTTCATCACATGTGGCATGTTATAAAAACCAAATTATGGCCCAGGGACCCAGAGTGAGCCTGTAAGTTGTATAATTTGTGACTAAAAAGTTTGTTAGATCATTTTCAATTTTTAAAATAGATATTTAAGGAAGGGAATGAGATTGTATTGCTTTAGAAAAAAAGAGTTATTATTACTCAAGATATAAATATATATATATATATATAAAGGGACCGCTTAAACAACACAATGTAACCTCCAGACCGCCATGGGATAATAATTTTGATTTACATTTTGATAATTTTTATGTTATTTTGTTCTCAATCATTCCACTGTCTACTAAATAAAGATTTTCAAAGATTTTTCTAAATATTTTATTCATTTAGATCTAGGATGTTTTCTTTTAGTGTTCCCTTTATTTTTTTGAGCAGTATACTGTAGTTGTAAATCTTATAGTAAATACATAATTTTCATATCAGTTTAGTGTGGCAATGATTTGCGTGGGTCCATATCTGAATGCAATATAAACTGAAATCTGTAATTTGTTAATCTATTTAAAACTTTATTTAAGTGATTTTTTTTATTTTTATGTTTAGTATAAACACAGTTGAAAATGTAATGCCTGCAACACACTTTCAAATGGCTATAGTTACAAAAAATATAAAATATTTTATAAAATGATAAAATGAAGATAAAATATAAACATACGTGGAACATCTATCATTTTTATGAAATTTTTGTTGTACTAAAAAAAGAATAAACTGTTGAATAAACTGAATACACTTCTGAATTTATTCAGTTTAAACATCTTTTATATGTTTATACTGTATATAATAAATATATAATTTAGCAAATACATCAACAACTCACATTTAAGGTTATAAGCAGGGCCCCACCTGTGAGTTTATGATGTATATAACCATATATACAAAATTACTGTTCATACTTTTTTGTAGCCTGGGGTAGAAGTTAATCTAATATGCATGCATTCCTTTTATAAATGGTTATCAGCCGGAGTACTTGTGAAAGAGAGGAGCAAATCAGCACATCAAGGCTCATGAAAATGACATTCCAATGAAGACATTTTCAAGTTGATTTATCAACATTAATTGTTTTGAAGCCTTACAATGTAGCCAGGAAGGATAGAGATGCATTGTAATAAGCACCTGTTTGCTTTTATGGTGACAAGCTTGCTTTATTAAAAACAAAAATAATGGTTACACTTCACGTATTCCCCCACAGGCTATAAATTGTGAAGCCATAATGCACATCGATTGCAGCCATTTAAGCGTTTAAGCACCTCATTGTTTTTGTTCGTCGGCTCTGTGGTCAAATTCCCTCGCTTCATCCCTTTATAGGTCCGCTAAATCTATTCTCCTTGAGCAGAGTGACAGAGAGGTAGATTGATTTTGCAATCCATTTTAATTGGAGATGCTTTAGCGCCACACGCTTTGACCACTCCCCCAGTGAAACACAATCTCTATCACATGACAGGGTTAAGGAGACAGTTGTTTCCAGATGATTGCATGCCAAATGACCTATTTTATAGTTAGCAAGTAGAGTCTTTCCATTCTTCCTAAAAAACAAACTAATTAATGGATGAGTCTGACCACAGAACATATTTTTACTGTCCACATTGACTTTCAACCCAGAAAACTGGCTGGTCATTATGTGCAACATTACCAGAACACATGATTTCCAGTTCAATTTGTCTATGCTTGTTTTGTTCTCTCATGTGTAACATTAGGCCCTTTGTGTTAATGTGTTTTCCTGCCTCCTTCCTCATATGTGTTCCCTCTGTGTTCTTATTAATTGTCAAATACAGTAGGGGGCACATTTTCTTGTAAAAGCTAATCTAAACTAATCTGGCTATAAGTGCAAGCTTGGAGACAAGGAAGTAACCCAAGAGAGGCAGGACATAACAGGTCCAGATCAAGCAAACATAATAGTTTTTTGTAAAAACAAGCTACAGTGCTTGAAATGATGTACTAAACAGTTAGAGCAAAAAAATGTGGCATGGTCTACATAAAGCAAAAGCAGGCTGAAGGTTGTTGCACTTAGGACAAAAAAAAGACAACTTAAAATAAAGATAAAGAGGATTAAAAAATGGTGAGAGCTGTAATGTTTTACAATCTTATCACAGATTTATATTTCAACTATATTTCCGTTATTTCTGTAAACTTTAGCAGAATATTTTCTGGTGGCTTATTCCTTGTATATTTACAGGTACATTTTCTCTTTATGGATTATTATCATTTATAAAATGGGTAGTTCCAGTCTCTAAATGTAATTGACTGAGCCATTTGTCCAGTTGTGACATTAATGACAAAAATTCACAATACTTACTGCTCCTGTTACGGGGTGCGCGCTGGAACCCAACAGAATCCAACAGGTTGCTAAGTTGGAGCAACAGATGTTAATGAAAACGGCCAAAGACACTATAACAACAGAGAAAACCGGCACGAATAACATAAAATTTTCCCGGACAGGGACACAACAGAAACACCAGCATTATAAAACTAAAGTCCCCGTCACAGAAAACCAAACAAACCAATGACAAAAAACTATTAATTAAAAAAAACAAGACAAACAACTGAACTGAAATACACACAAAAAGGTAAGGAGTGTCTAGCGCTCCTTACATTCATATCAATACGTTATTTTTTCCGATGTTTTGATTCGCTTTGTGCTCAACATCTTATTCCTGTGATTTATTCACAATTATGCTTGCTCTCTCATGCTTTATTATTCGATGTTTTTACTTTAGGCACATTTAATTCAAAAACAATTGCACATGACCCATTAAAGGTGGGATTAACTGTTTAGATTGCACAAAGAAATGTTTTAGTTTAATTGTACAGTGTTCAAGTACAATGTGTAATGAGGTTAAGGCAATTAACTCTATTTTATTTTGGCTGTTAGGATTTGCTATTTTTTCCACCTGTCAAAATAATTATATACCAAATTAGACTCTAAACAACATTGTTTGGCTACTGTTTAAAGCCTACCTTAAGGTCAAAGACAGATCACTTGTAGGCTTGTGGTTAGGGAACCAGCCTTGTAACCTAAAGGTCGCCGGTTCGATTCCCAGTCCCACCAAGTACTAT
>JAOUQT010007150.1:0-12355 GCA_025769995.1 Xyliphius kryptos | reverse complement strand
TTTACCTTCATGTTTTTGGAATGTGGGAGGAAACCGGAGAACCCGGAGGAAACCCACGCAGACACGGGGAGAACATTGAAACTCCACCCAGATTGGGATTCGAACGGGGAATCCCCAGCGCTGAGAGGCGAATGTGCTAACCACTAAGCCACCGTGCTGCCCGCAGCCCAGACATTAAAAGAAAATGTAACAAAGAATGGGCGGCCCAGTGGCTTAGTGGTTAGCATGTTGGCCTCTCAGCACTGGGGATTCCCAGGTTTGAATCCCAGTCTGGGTGGACGGTCCATGTCCTCCCTGTGTCTGCGTGGTTTTCTCCCACAGTATAATCAAAAAAATGGATTCCAGGTAAATTGAATGCTCTAAATTGCCCCCTGTGGATGTGGGAGTGAGTGTGTACCCAGCGATGGATTGGCACCCTGTCCTGGGTGTATCTGCACAGCACCCGAGACGCTCTCCCCTGGATGGGCATGGGGAACCCCACCACGACCCATGTAGAGGAATAAGCGGATGATAATGGATGGATAGAATTCATTTTTAATATAGTGTATACAGTACCAGCCAAAAGTTTGAACACACCCCTTTTTTGCTCTACGTATTGTCCATGTTATCGGTTCCATTTACTGTAAAGATGGACTTGTAGTTCTACAATTACAGACTGTAGTCCATCTGTTTTTTGGACTACAGTACAGTTTTAGCCAATGGTCAGGACCCCAATAATAGCACCACAAAAAAGGTATTATTTGGTTGGTGCATTATTCCTATCCCAGCAGGGTCACTGAGGTGTTTAAATAAAAGTACAGGAGCACTGCTGCACTAAAACCCCCTTACCGAACCAGCTTCACTGCAAAACTGACAACATACCGCCCAAATGATACCCATTCTGTGACGGTCCTGACCAATTGAGAACAAAGAACCAACAGGGACTAACAAAAAGAGAAAATAGATGTACTACAGTCTGTAATTGTAGAACTACAAAGTCCATCTATATGATAAGTGGAGAAAATAGTCAAAGAAGCAAGAAGGCAGTGTTTAAAGGGTTACCCTGTCCTTTTTATGACTATATTTGGGCCAAAGACAATATGAAAGGCTGTATCGTAGTGTTATAATAGTGTTATAACTGGATTTGAAAACATTTTTTAATTAACAGTTGGAAAATCAGCACAGATTAAAAAAAAGAATTAAATACAGTTTAATTTACCAAACACATAAATAAATGAATATAATGAAAGATAAGACAAACAAATCGTCTTAAATTCATCTTTTTCAGTTAATGAGTCACAGAAGAAAAAAAAATCAGCATGTAATGAACTAGGGAACATGGCAAGCCTTAGCCCCTATTCATTTCGACGATGCACTGACCACAAGCAAGAGGGGGTCTTCGGTGTCTCCACTGTCCACTCAGTGAGCTCTTACTTCCTAAATGCATAATTTAAGCAACTGAGCTAAGTTTTATATTTCATGTGACTCTACAGACTGGCTTAAGAAAAATAAGAGGTCTCTCCGTTTACATCTGTTCCCAGGACATCTTTACAAAAAAAAAAAAAATTACACATATACGCAGACATTCTGCTTATAAATTACATCTTATATTACATATTTAAATCAAAAAATGTTTTCTCAGATTATTGAGGACATGTTTCCACCTCCATAACTTTATTAGTCCACCTCTTTTTTTATTTTTTTACCATTTTAATACACTCCCTGCAGCTACTTTGTGGCTTTAAAGTCATAGATGGGCTGTGGCAAGATAGGACATTAGAGCAGTACACCAAGCACTATACCGGTGACAAATGACTTAAGATGGAGAGTAGAGAAGTAATCATGCTGCTCTATTTAGAAATGATGACCGTTATAGATCATCTGGGCACACATGCAGCCTGACACAGGCATGTAAAGTCAAGAGGCCCTGCCACACTACCCTCCCTTTTACAAATAGGCCAATCAATACAGCATCATTTAAGGCCCTGTTCCTTTTCACTGCTCCTAACTTAGGATCAGGAGTGTTTGTGCATTGTGTGCGTTTGTTGTCTGTGTGTGTGGGTGGGTGGGTGTATGCATGTGTAAAAGGATGACTGATTTAAATGAACAATTACAGTCCAAGCCTAAAAAGTCCCCATTGCCACTCACTCTAACACCCACACACAAGTGTATTGCTATTATCACATTCTTTCCCCTAACCCTTTTATTCTTTGAAGGATCCTTTGACAGGTTCTCATCTACCTGAAACTTGGATCAGGCCTCAGGCTGGATTGGGTCTGTTTGAAAGCCCAGGTGGCCATCATGTGCTTTATTATTGTGGAAAATTAACTAATTATAAAAAGGGGTGGTAAGGTGTGCATGCTCTTTGTGAAGTGTCTTTGGCCCGAAGACACAAAGTTCTGTTTATAACTAATGGGGAAAAAAAAGAGTTATTGGGTGGAAAAGCTAGCATATGTTGGCAGGAAAAACATTAGATAATATATAGTTAAAATTTGGGAGCCAACATAACCTATTTCTTAATCACATCTTAATGCCCTCAAAGAAAACCTTCTTCTGTAGAACTGATATGATATTGGCTGTTAAAGTTGGTACCAGTCTATATCCGACATTAAAATGCATCAATATTAAATGTATGAATAATAATTTATTCATTATCTTCTGCTTAATCCTTTAATAGAGTAACATGGAGGAGTTCCCCATGCCCATCCAGGGGAGAACGTTTCAGGTGTTGGGCAGACACATCCAGGACAGAGTACCATTCTATTGCAGGGCACTCGCTCACACTTAATATACCTTGAATTTTACCTTGAATTTGGAACTGTGGGAGGAAACCCACAAACACGGGGAATACATGGAATCTATGAAGGGTACAGCCATGTTGTAAAGTTCATGAGCAACAGTTTTGTCTATGATATTTTTCCAGTAATATACAACTGAAAAAAACAGTTACCTAATGCAGGAGTTTGTATAACATTGAAGGAATTGTTGTTTTCAAGACATACATGTGAAGCAGTGGCCGTGTAAGAAGAGAAAAAAAGGGGTGGGGTTCCATCGTAACTCTTCCATAGTTCGGCAGGGGAAAAGTATGGCAATTTACTCAAAAGTTCACCTGGGGCAGCATGGTGGCTTAGTGGTTAGCATGCCCAACTCAGCACTGGGGATCCAGGTTCGAATCCCAACCCGGGTGGAGTTTTCACGTTCACAGTGTAAAACATGGATTCCATGTGAATTGGATGCTTTAAATTGACCTATATAGTCTGTGAGTCTGAGTCGTCCCTGCCCTGGTTCTACCTGCCTGAAACGTGCCTGAAATGTTCTCCCCGTTTATTTCATTTATTTATGAGATAAAATTTGAAGTCTGCTAAAAATGGCTGAATAGAGTTCAGTTTGACTTATTGAGCCTGATCTTGTAGTTAAGCAATATGTCCAAACAAAACTCCAACCAGATGGTTTGCAGAGACACACACTGATGTAGCACATGTCAACATTAGCATGACGATTCGTGCAGGTATCGCTACAGTAACCGCAGCCGGTCTGACACATTCCATCAGTGTCTTAGTAAGCTAATGTTTCTGATCCAATAATGAAACGATGTGGCGCGCACACACACACACCAATAAGAATTTGAGAACAGGCTGATATGACAGACGACTGACAGTAGTTAGATGCTGGTGAAATTGCAGATGGATCAGTGGAATGGCAAACGTGTGCGCGTGAGCACATTTCATTAGCAGCAGAATGTGCCTGCATGGCAGTACAGAGCTGTACTGTCATCAATATGATATTAATGCTCATTTGTTCAGCACATGTTCTCCCTTTATGAACTGGGTGCTGGCCTTCATTCAATTTTTTACACTCTACAACAAATCACTGATTTGATTAGGGGATAATTGTAATGGGCCATTACAACAAACAAACAAAAATTAATGCACCAGGATGCCTTGTTCATATAATGGGGTTGTTGCCAGTGGTGAGCAAGGGGTTTTCAGAGCTCTCTGGCGACTTTGGGTAAAGAAAGAATGTAGCTACATACACAACTGAACCAACTACACATCCATCACTCAACAATACATCATACGTTCTCTATCATCACAGTATACAACTGATTACATTCATGCCAGAACCTAATCCACAGTTAATCGAGGACTTGGTAATATCTTCTAGTTCATGATAACCTCATTTCCTCTGCCATTTTCACCTCCCTCCTCTATCATTAGCTTGGTCTCAAACAGAATCCTTAATTAAAAATAATTATTTTATCTCATTTCAGATTTCTCTTGTGTCCTGTTTCTGTGTTATTGCAGGTATGTCTGTAAATGGTTGACTGAGAAAAAAAAAAAAAATAAAAAAAAAAAAAAAACAATTTTTTGCTATATGTGCACCCTTGTTTAAATGTGGCAGGTTAAAATCCCGGACTGGTGGTCTCTGTGATTCGCAAGTGCACTGGGCTGCATGTAATTGCTGAGTGGGTGGAATGGAGATCATCAGGGACACGCTGAGCAAAACTGGAAACGTGTAGGCTGAGATGGAGTCACTTGCAGACAGGGGGGGTCAAAGCTTCAGATGAAACAGATGGAGGAGGGGAAGGAGAAAAGGTAAGGTTTTTTTTTTTTTAATTTTTTTTTTTGGGATATTTTTCTATGCTGAAGGAGTTTGAGCCATCTCTAAATTTACCATTTGATAGACAGTAGGTTCTTACTACTGGATAGGTAAGAGATAAATGACATCTTAATTTACAATGGCAAGAAATTAATTCATTAATTGACTGGAATTTAAAATATTAAATCACCTGACTTAGAAACGGGTCAAATTAGTTACTTGATAACATCTGAATTTTTTTATTTTTCAAAAGAACGAAAAGCTTAAACTGGAAAATCATTTAAAGATCAACTATAAATTGGAGAAAAAGAACCATAATAAAAAAAATGACAAAATGAACACATACGTTTAGGTCCTTTTTTAGTTTCAGTTACAAGGTGCAAAGACACAGGTCAAGGTTCATGCTGAAGAGAGAAACTCTAGCCCACAAGAAACCACTTTTCTCAGCTACTTGAAATACCTTATTGAAATATCAGCCCTTTGTTACAACATGAAGCAACCTCTGGCATAATCCTTATTACCCACCTACTGGGAAGCTTGTCATGCCTTCACACCGCATGTCTAGTTTGCGCTTTTCAACTTGTTATAAATGAAAAAAAAATACATTTTTGGAGCCATCTATTCTAATAGCCTCCCTAAAATTAAATAGGTTCTATTTAAATTGATCACCAAATAACTTACAAAGGGTGTCTACTAAAATCTCTAAGAGCTGTAAAACTGTAACTGCAGCAAATGTTGGATTTTGGAAGTTTGATGAACGACGTATAAAACCACAGTAGCTTGAAGAACTCATTTGAAGAATGTAGAATAGTAGAATGATTTGAACAGAATGCAAGCAGTAAAAACTATTTATAAGCATTGTAAAAATTATTGCTACATATTACATACAGTACATTTTTGGGAAATGATCAAAAAAAAAAAAAAAAAAAAAACCCTCAAGAATCATAATGTAAAATGAATGCATTATTAAAAGTGTATTTTAAATTATTAAATACAAATACTAATATTAAATTATTCTTGCCTTTTTGCTTTTATACCATTTTAAACACACTAATAAAAAAAAAAATAAAAAAAAAGACCCAGCGATGGATTGGCGCCCTGTCCTGGGTGTATCTGCCCAGCGCCCGAGACATTCTCCCCTGGATGGGCATGGGGGACCCCACCACGACCCTCATAAAGAAATAGGCGAAAGATAATAAATGAATGAATAAATAATTTTTTTTTTAAAAGTTTGATTTATAAAGGGGTTTATGAGTACAAAATTATTAATAAACTGACTTTATTAAAATTCATTTATGGTACATCATTTAAACTGTGTTGTATTTCACACATTGATATGAATGTAAAGCGGTCAGAGGTGTGCAGTATCATCGATAATGTCGTGGCTAGACAAACAGCTTAGCCAATTGAATTAAAGGACCAGAGCTAGCCGTTATATAATAGAGAATATACAAAAAATGTCACATGTTTACAACAAGTTGTCTCCAAGAATCTCCACATAACATTCTGCTGGCTAAGACAACTGCATATTTGTAAGATCAGCTCATTCAAAATATAAAAGAGCTTGAGATTCCTGTGACATAAAATGTTCCTTTATGATCATGTGTCAAGTCATACCACCCAGAACACTTGGAATTGCAATTAGCTCCAATAAAGCACCGCTATAATTATATTATATTGACACTTCTGCTGAATATTCCCTTATCTTCTTGACTCAACGTGTGTGGCACGCGGGTATATTGAAACAGACTAAAAGATAGATTTGCTTTGAGCTTGAGGGAAAACATCTACTCGTTTTCTTCCCATCATTAGTAGTCCAAAAAGGAAAAGCAAATAAGGGATGTGCTCATACATCTCCCCAATCTCACTAGCCACGGAAGGTTAACAAGGCTCGGAACAAGTTCATAGACACACAAGAACACCAATGAGATTAAACCTGGACAACACAGGTTAGGCAGAAAATTGCCTTATCTAGCTGATCCAATTACAAATCGGTCTCTCCTCCATATGAGACTGACAAACGCACATAATAATGCATGGTGAAAAAGATGACAGTACGTATAATCATTAAGATTTAAAATGAAAAACTAGTATTTGTTGCATTTAAAAAAAAAAAAAAAACCAACAACACATTAAGTCCATAAATTACATTAAAATCTCATCTCATTATCTTTTGCTTAATACAATATTAAGGACTAGATTCAACTTTCCAGGGGAGAACATGTCGGGTGCTGACCAGATACACCCTGGACAGGGCGCCAATCCATCTCTGGGCAATCTCACTCACACAGTCTGGAACACACACTCTATAGGGGCAATTAAGAGCAGCCAATTTACCTTAAATCTATGTTTTTGGACTGTTTTTTATTTTGTTTTGTTTTTTATTTTTTTGGAAACCAAAGAACCCGAAGGAAAACTACAGGAACACGGGATGAACATGGAAACTCAATGGATTCAAACTTGGATCCCCAGCACTGAGAGGCGAACGTGCTAACCACCAAGCCATTGTTTTGCCCTTGAAGAAAATCTGTTAACTAAATAAGATTTAAACGAGTTTTAAAATCCTCAGAAATTTAAGTTCAGTGCAATAGAAGAAGTTATTTTACAGACGAGAAATGGTTATAACTCTTGCAGAGGATGAATAATGTAGAGCTATTTGTCTTGAATATCTTTAGTATAAACACAGAATTTTGGACAGTTTATTATATTCAAATGTGCCTTTAACTTTTACATACAGCACACAAACCCTCGTAAGACGATCTAATAGGCTTATTATTGCTGTTATTTGCATAGAATTTGATACAAACCTCAGTTGTAACCTAAAGTGACTTCTAACACAGTTGGGATCAATGCTGATCGCTGTCATGTTTCAAATAAACCTGAAAATGTCATTGGAAGCAATGCATCAATAGCTTTGGTGCACAGGCAGATAAGATCGCATCCCTGGGTGTCCTATGATACAAGTCAGTTTCTCATGCTGGTGTATCTGCTGGAGAGGTTTGATCTCAGTCAGAAAAAGCCTTAATGTACCATCATGGTTATGCTCTTATTACACGGCTGCCCTAATTAATTCTGTGGACATTATCATATTTCAGCATCACCAGTCAAGCTCTATATTAGACCTGTTATTTTAAAACAGCCATTCATTTATACATGCAAAACGGAAATCTTTTAAAAATTCATGGCAGGGCCTGCAGGTTTACACCATGCCAGAAAGAACAGAACTGAGACTGTTGATCAGCCTTGGAGTGTCTATTAGTCTTTTTATTCTTAATAAGAATCAGCAAGGAAGATTTAAATTATAATAAAAACAGAGGATTTCATTATGTTTTAGAAAATGGTAGTATAAATAAATTAAACAGAAAAAAACACAAATTTGTCTCGATGTAAACCTTTTCTTGGACTTTTACATTTGTACTTAACTGCAGTTTGTAATTGTATAATTTTACTTAAAATTCCCAGCTTTTATATATTTTAATTAGTGATAAGATCATTTTAATTAGTTATAAGCATTCACTATATGAAACAAAACTGTACATTTTAATATCTTCTTATTGTTTTCAACTGAATTTAAATGAAATATAATACATTATCATTATTATTTTTTGTCAATAGTTCACATTTAGAAACAAATAAACTAAACATATACATAAAGGCCAGACTGTAGCTGCTATATTCAGTCCACATATAAACAGCATCTTTATGCCTAATTAGTTAAATGTCGTTTCAGTAATTGAGTACATAAAGTCATAAAAACTGTTGTAAGTGGACTTTAGAGACAAATCAAAGGAAAGTAGTAGCACAGGAAACATAATCTTGGAACAAGGCAAGTTTAAACTAAAAGTACATTTTAGTTGCGTGATGTACGACACAGTGTGTTCTATTTAACTATCAATTGTATCATGATTATTCTACCACAGGCTGGTATGGTGGTGCAGGGTGTAGTACTCTCAAATAAAGCTCCTGCATTTGATTCCTTGGCAGGACAATGTTGTCTGTGTGAAGTTTGCATATTCTCTGCTTTCCTCCAATAGTCCAAAAACTTTCAACTGGAGATCCTAAATTTGCAGGTTTAAATGTATTCGACTATGGAGCTACCCTACAATGGACAGAGCAAAGCGGCTTAAAATAAAAATACTACATATTTTTTCTCATAAAGCATGAAGTGTTCTGAAATTACTGATTTTAAAGCGTAACCGTCATATAATATAGTTAATATCTGCCCAGCGCCAAAGACGTTTTCCCCTGGATGGGCATGGGGAATCTCAACATGACCCTCGTGCAGGATTAAGCAGAAGATAATGAATTATAACTAGTATTTAAATGCTGATAAGGAATTCAATTGCTGAGTAATAATAATAATGAATAACTTCTAAAACACTGCAGCATTACTACACAAGTCATTATATACTTTTCAATGTCGCCCATTACCACAAGTCTCATATAAAGGTGAAAGACTAAGTAATCAAAGTCTATCTCGCAGTCTGTTCACAAGAGAAATCAGAGGAAAGAAATTTGACTGTCAAATCCTGCTTTTGAGAGCACATGTCACCAGCATCTAAACTGATTGCTTGGCTTTCATGTGCGAACAGAATATGAAGTGAAATGAAAACATGTCGAGTGTCCAGCACAGATGGTGCTCAGAAGCTACGAGAGTCACTGAGGAACAGACCCACCAGATCGGAGCCAAGAAAGACTTCCAGAAAGAGTTCGAAAGCAACAAAAAGCAATGCACCAAGATGTGAGTGATAACAGGATAATAAAATAAAAAAATGTATTCTGAACCAGGTTCCAAGCTTGGCTTGTTTTTAATAAAACCTGACTGCCAATCAAGTTTTTCCGGTCACAGGTTGTTAGGAAACGATTTCTCTGGTGTGCAAGTAAAGTTAACTCTGCAGGTGCATCAGAGAAAAAAATAGACAAAAGAATAAAAAACATTAGGAACATTAACCCATCAAGCAGCTTAAGTCTTTAGAGGCAAAAAACCTGGTGGAAGAGACCCTGCAATGCTGAGGCAATGCAACCAAAAAAAAAAAAAAACAGAACAAAGTTGAAACTCAATGAAAAAAAACAAGAGGATCAGAATAAAAATTGTAGGCAAAGTGAAGGGAATAAATTGCACCCCTTCTTCTTAAATGACAACTTTGCAACTCTTAATAGTTTAGAGCTCATATGTTTATTCACTCCATGTTTACTCCCAAAGAGATGTCTGCTCTGGTTTACAAGACTGAAGGCAAGTTTGCACCCAAACCAGGTCTAAACAATGGAATGTGGACCTGCTGAGAACTATCCCTAATTCCTTTCACAGCTGCCTAACCACGGTCACGGCACTGCACTGTGCCTGTTCAGCCCCAGTGGGTGCATTTTACACACCTACCACTGCAACTCATGCCCCATTAACCTGAGGGGAAAAGAACACAGAGCCCTAAGACACTTGGCCCCTGGCCCCGTACACACACTCACACGCCTCAGATTACTAAGAAGAATGGCTGACTAAGCCCATGAATAAGTGCTAAAAGTCAGTAGACGCTGTGCCAAGCCTAACAGGGATAAGACTCGACTACAAGCATTTACTTCGATTCTCTAAAAAGAGACAGGTCCAGCTAAACTAAAAGGTTGCATGTTCTCAGAAGCAAAAATATGAGTCAAAACATCTGTTTTATCCCAATAAGAGTTTACCAGTAAAATGATTCTAGAAACAGCTTATTGTTATGTTTACTATTACAATATTATGCATTTTAATTCATGATTACAATATTATTATTATTATTATTATTATAATAGTACTAAATCAACAGGCAGTTTCATTCCAATTACAATTTCATGATTAAACATCAGAATCCAGCCCAACAAACATGCTAAATACCATTAAAGGTAGGTCAGCATCCAACAGAGCAGGCAGCACTGTTAACTGGCATCCAGCAGACATTCTGCCTTAAGAAACCCTTGTTTATTTTGCTTAATTAAAAATAGATATTAAAAAAAGCATTTATTTCTGGTAAAATGTGTATTAAAATGATTGAAATAACCATAAACGGTTTGGTAGCTTACAGGTTATCTTTAATTTCGTGCGGTTATTAATTAAACATGTTTATGAGAGGGCTGTGCACAGCTCCGCATAATCAATAACTACTCAGATCAAGCAGATGCATTTACAATGCAATCACAAGTCTGACTAAATAGTTTACTCACATAACTCATAGATTAAGTCAATGTTATACACCTGCGATATGGCACATGCTTACAAACGCAGGAATGATGAGGATCTAAATTGTTCAAATCTAATTGAAAGATTATGGATGGATGAAATAAAAAAAATACAATTAATCCTGTACTAAGGTCACAGGGGGAGGGGTCTCCATGGTCATCCAGGGGGAAAAGTTTAAGGTGCTGATTTATCACTGAGCATTCACATATAGGGGGCGATTTGGTGCAGCCAATTTAACTGAAGCTGGAAAAAACTGAAAAACCCAGAGGAAACCCAGGCGGACATTGAAACATGGAAACTTCACGCCGATTAGGATTTAAACCTGGTTTCCCAGCGCCGAGAGGCGAACGTGCTAATCACTAAGCCACGGTGCCCAATTCAAAAGCAATTTAAAACCATCACTGATTCTGTATAAAGCATTATTAAATATATTAAACATAGAACAGAGGCATTGATTTCCACAGCAAAATAAACACATCTTAAAAATGGTCAGAGCACTTTCAGGCATAACGATCAATTCCAGGCTGGATGAACGATCCACAAGCATAAACACTAAAGATTAGACTATTACTAGATGGATGTTGGTTTAAGTACAATTTGCCTTTAGTGTCCTTGCTAACACTATTTTTAGACAGGTCAAAATTAAATCTGCAAAAAAATTATTTAGTTACGAGGTTGCATGGGGATTTCAGGCAACAAAAAAAGGAATAAAATTACCAAATTGACAATTTGCTTTATTTTCCGGACTCCATTCCATTTGGAGTGAGAGTGCAGGACATTTAAGCAATTGGAAAACAGTTCCATAATCCCAGGTGAGCCCTCAGAACTATTCTCAGATGGTTTGGTCCATCTGGAAATTGAGCCTGCGGCTGAAATGTTTTATAATACGTCCATGCTAGTTTCAGATTGGTGGGTAATGAAATACTGTGGCCAAGAAAAAGGACAAAAATACATATTTCCAAGTAAAAAAATAATGAGGCATTCAGTTGCAAAAGCTTACAGCATGTGGTTGATTATTTGAAGAGGATACAGACTAAAAATTATTTTAAAAAAAATAAATAAATAAAAAAAATCACTAAGTAACAGGAAAGAAACTCAAACAGTCCTAACAACGGTTAACATGACAATTTAAATTCCTTCATGCCCAGATTTTGACTGAATACATTAATATTTTTTTAAGAAACCAAGGTTAAAGTGTATTGTAAACTCCTAGATTACAAAACCTTCATTTTTTGCTTAATCCTTTAATAGAGTTGCGGAGAAGTTTTCTTATGCTCATCCAGGAAAGAATGTTTCGGGCTCTGGGCATAGGACAGGGCACAGCCCTGGGCACACAATCACGCACAGATTACAGGACAATCTGAGGGGGGTATAGAGGCAATTACATTTTCAAGGTGCTGTTATTGGCAAAGTGGCAAAGAGTAACTGTTGGTTATGCTTTAGGCCACACAAAGATAGAAACAATCAAAATCAAAAATAAATAAGTCTTTGAGTCCTTGGGCGGCGAGACGGAAGAATTTTACTGGATTTGAAATGTACTTTTGTCTGTCTTCAGGGTTTTTTATTTGG